>CAEGAF010137391.1:0-30338 GCA_903067075.1 Micropoecilia bifurca
ACTTTTATTCAACAGCCTCAAGGAACAGCCTAACGTCTCAGTCACACATATGAAGAAGCACAAAACCCCCGAAGAAGAAGGAAATATATTCTCTCAAAGGCACAGCGCCCCCACTCATCCATGGAACATCCCCAGCAAATAACCAACCTCACATGAAACCATATTAATTGAAAAGAAAAAATAAATCATCTTACAAAAACAAGAAAACCTTGATGGTGTATGACGTCATATGTGAGGTGCTGCAGTTTTTCTGTAAATGAGGAATCAAGAGTGCTGCACACTTAGATTTACTATCGCAAAGGTTACTATGAATCCATGGCTTCTGTCAAAGTAATCCAAAATAATTAGCATTTGTTTTCCCCAGACATCACAGATGACCTGAACATGGACGTTAAGGCTTTTCTCACAGTGTTTGGTTTCTTCCTTCTTGTTGAACATCAGTGGCATTCTTAGCAGCATCCTCTCATGCTCAACTGGGCTTTTACAGATCTGATATTTACATGTCCCCAAAAACAAAAGGTCACTTTAAGGGATGGATGGAAAAAAATACAAAAAACAAGAACAAAAATAAAGCACATCCCGCCCCAAACAGTTGCCTTTATGTTGCACGTTAGTTTCAGCTGTGGACGAAGTTGGCTATGGATCCTCCTCGCTGTCTCTTTTCATTTGCCAAGCTATGAAATGATGACACATAATGGGCTGTATAGCTACTTCAGCTGTACTAGCCACAGTCTAGATGCCAAATTGAAGCAAAGTGAGCGGGCTAAAAAAACGGAGCTGCCTGTGGTATCCTTGGTAACAAAAACTGTTCAAATATATATACACACACTTTTTTTTACCCCCACTAAAAGGTCAGAAGTGAAATAAGAAGTACCGAAAAAACTTCCCTTCTCACACCGGCGACTTCCTCTGAGGTTATTTGGTGTCCGAGGTGTCCTTTGAGAATTTCTCTCTCTCTCTCTCTCTCTCTCTCTCCCTCCCTCGTTTCTGGGAAGGTGACGGATAAAGGGGGTGTGGGAGGGTGTGTGTTCTTCGCCCTCACGCTCACTCATCATCATGACAGGAAAAAAAAGAAGAAGACAGACTTCCAACCACATACTTTCTCACCCCCAGGCCCTCATTTTCAGACATGTAGTCACTGGATAACACTAAAGAGGAACTGAAAAAATTTATTAATATTTCATAGCATGCTTTGGTGTCTCACTAAATGGCTTTGCAGAGTTCCAGTTCACAAAAAAGAAAGTGAAAGCATCATTTTGGGGTCTAGCCCATCACCATAAAATGAAGACAAAACAGCTGCCAGCATGCGCTTATAAATCTAATTTTTTTTAAAGAGAAAGAGGCACGCAGGCGCCTGGTGCCTTTAACATAAATGCGGTCGCCATGGCTGCCACCATAGAGAAACACCTTTTAACAATTGACACAGAACAGGAAATGCATAACCTGCAGGCAAAAATCCATTCAAAGTAGAAGGTGTGAAGAGGTGCTTGGATTCACTAATGGAGACACGCTCTTGTTGCTTACAGGAAAACACTGACTTCAATTCAAGATGCACAGGATGCATTGCTATTGTGCGTCAAACGAAAGACCTGAGTCACAACGGAAAAATAGCAAAGATGCAAACTAAGATTGCTAAAGAAAAAATTGATCATTATTAAACAGGCTGGGTTCAGACTGCTTTAGTTTAGCCTTAGTGAGTCAAATGTGAACAACTTTGATCATTAGGCAGAAATATCTAGTGAAGAAGACCTGCCAAAGCTCAAACAGGGCATCGGAGTAGGCATAAAAAGGAGATTTAAAGGACTTCGAACATGGCATGGTTGCTGGTGTCTATTTTAGAAACTGCCGATCTACTGGGAGTTTCACGTGGAACCATCTCTCAGGTTTACAGAGAATGGGCAGAGAATGAAGAAGTGTCTGTTGAGCGGCATTAGTATGGACAAAAATGCCTTTTTGATGTCAGAGATCGGAGAAGAATGAGCCGACTGGTTTGAGATGATGGAACGGCAGCAGCTCCGTGAGTAACTGCTTGTTGCAAACAGAGATGGTTCGCAGAATACCGTCTCTGAATGCACGACACGTCAAACCTTGAGGCAGCAAGGCTGCAGCAGCAGAACGCCACTCCAGAGGCGCTAAAGCCTGAAAACCGAGGCCGCAGTTTGCACAGCCTCACCAAACGGGGCCTTAACAGTTCTGAAAAATACTGCCAGGTCAGATGAATCTGCAGTATTTGGACGATTGGGTCAAAATTTGGCACACACAAATTCATGTTGCTTTGCGGTAATTCCTCGTGTGAGGGATACATTTTTGACACAATTTGTAATTGTAACTCATTGAAACACCTCAGCCCATCTTATTGATCCTACTGAACATGTGCATCCTTTTATAACAGTGTGCCCATCTTGTCATGGTTACTTTCAACAAGATGATAAAAATAATATAAAAATTCCAAATCATCTCAAACTGTTGTTTGAACAGTCCTGGTGAGAATGTGAGATGCTGTCATACAAGCCAGGATCTCAGCAGAATGTCTCTGACTCATTGTTGATTGATTTATTGATTAATTGATTTTATTAAATGGGACAGTACTTATTAATGAACGTACAATGTTGTTGTAAATATACCATATTTAGCAAAATGCTAATGCCCATCCAGTCCTATTAAACAAGCACAAGATACAAACATGCATACAAATCCATAATAACAAAATACAAAATTTGTCGCAGGTACCTAAGGTTCAGTGATCAGTGTTGATTACTAATCAGCCATGCTTGAAGCTGTCCCTTAAAAGAGAGGTAGGTGGCGCTCTTTAAGAATTAAATCCATTTGTAAGACAAAAGGGCACTATAATAAAGTGACTTGTGAGGGTATGTTAGGCATTTAAAATGCTTATTCACAACCTGCTGAAGCATAAATCTGGATTAATAAAAAGAAACTAGTTAACAATAAATACCATTACTATGAATAGCTGAATAGCTCCTTCCAACAGACGCATATGCATGTAGTCAATATATCGTCTTTGTGCTCAAACAACAGAAACTACTCTGGAAATTTATGTCAGCCATGCAGAAATACAAAATGAAACCTATAGTATCTGTGGCTGACGCTGAGCTCCAGAAGATGACAAACATTTGTTCATGTAGGAGCAAATTGTGACAGAGAGCAGAAACTAAATGACTTTCCTCTAATATGTAAGTAGCTATGCTAATGCTGCGCCATTTGGTTAATGAAAAAAACAAAACCAAAGCAATCTGCTCGTGCATGTGAAAAAAAGTACAAAATTAATAGCCCTGTGTCAAATAAATGTTTTATTGAGCCACAAACTAGATACAAATTGGATTTAATATTTTAAATTGTCAATTAGCTTTCTGCGCCCGCAAATCCCCAAGATAAGGGCGCATCTGTGGGAAAAATCTGAAATTATTCATTTCAGACTTTTAAAGTGAACACAGCCTAAGTGACACTATGTGAGTCAAGACACATTAGAGAGCAACTCGGGTAATGACTGTACAAATTCTGTTCGATTAATTAAGTTGAGCTGTTTTTTCTGTGTTTGGTGAGATTTTCACATTCTTCTCATCTTTTCATAAAGCTTACAGTAGGTTTTGGTAATGACTTGAGACGGTACATTAGAAGTTTTTCACAGCGTGCTATACTGTAACCACAGGCTTCAAGGAAGTTAGGCTTTTACAGGATAGCTCAACACAACGTAACACAAAGCTTTACAGTGAAAGGAAGAATGTATATGAACATTTTTTTATGTGGCGTTTGTTGCCTGTTTTGTCAATGTGCCTTGTGGCTGCTTTAGCCAGGACCGCTTTCCTTTGAAACTTCCCATAGTGACAAGACGACTAATTGAACTATGAACCTGTAGTTCTGCTTAGGGTTTTGTGAGATGCTCAATGCTCGGGATATTGTTTAATAACCCTATTCTGTTTTACTTTACTCCATATTTTGATGGACTTTTGTAATCTTTAGGATGCTTTTTATTCACTAATTTTGAGCCCTACACAGAACAGAAGGATTTATATTTGGATTAAATTACACAGTTGGACCTTTTTTGTAATTATGGTGACTTCTGGTGGATTTTATTTTGGGTTTTAAGAGTAAATGGAGGTTAAATACAGATCCACATCTCTCTCTTCAGATTGCTGTTTGTAAAAAGCCTTAAAAATTACATATCCTTGTCTTCCACTTGACCATTATTCTAGCACTGATTTATGGTGGCTTATTACCACAAATGATAAAATCATTACCTGGAATGTTTTAAAAATACATAGATCTGTAATTAAATGCTTACACGATAGACGTGATAAAGTAGATGTTACAGTTTAGCTCAGATTAGATTCTCAGGCCCCCATCTCCCAAAACATCGAAAGGAAATTCATGAATTTATATGGGGCAGTGATGTCAACCGTTTGATAAAGTGCGTAGTGAGGTGAGAGCTTTCTAAGTGTTTTGTCAGGACCAAATGAGCTAACAGGCTCTAGCAGGTTGTCACCGTGAGAGACAGAGAAAGGTCAAAACACCAGAAAAGGTCACGGCTAATATGTTGTCAATGTCTGGTAATAATGGAGGACAGAGTCAGGCCTAAAATGAAGAGGAGAGAGTGCTTAACATTGTTATATCAGAAATAGGGGAAAAACTTATCATGATATAAGCATTTCCTATTGGTTGACATCATGAATTATTTATTAGTGTTTTGCTTTAAATATCCAAAATACTATCAAAAGTGACGGGATGTTTACTCTTTTATCCTCCATGTAATTTTAAGCAGTTTTGGGGCCCGGTGGCGAAACATGAAACTACCTCCAAATACTCAGGAGTACTGTGTGTATTCTGCATATCGCGCACTGTCTGTGGACGGTTGAGATTTCATAGTCGAGCGTAACAATTGCCTGTATTGTAGGTGAGAAATTCCTTCATTTCCCAAAATCTGAATGGACGCTAGCAAGTTTGATGAGCTAGTTGGGCGTCTAGCCTGATTTCATCTCCCCCACGGAAAAATGTCAGTTCAAAGCAGTCGTCAAGCTAAAAGCTAAGTGAAAAATGTACCTTTGTGTGATATGTCCCCGCTTCGAGTCTGCTTTGAGTCTGCATGGACCTCAGAGACGTTAAGAACAGCAGAGTATGTTAGCTGCTGCTGCCCAAGTTACTCAACAGTTTAGCTAACTTATCAAAGCATGAGCGAGCTAGTCGATGCCACTAGCCTAGCTTAGCTAACCATGAGAGGTTGAGCAGCTAAAGCTTTTCCTCTGCTTACGTCCTCCAGAATGCCGTGCAGTTCTGAATTGTAGTTCGGTGAAATGAAATCAAAATTCTGTCGGCTGTCTCTTCTAGTGATATCGCTCACCCGTCTGTCGTGACAAATGTCGTTATGGTTCAATCGTCCAGCCCTATATACGCATATACAGCGGGAAATAATTAGTCTTTCTTCTGCTTTGAATGCAGAACATATTACTGATTAAAATTAGCATTACAATGCATCGGAGGACTAAAAGATTAGAACACAACAGTATGTACCAGAAACCGAATCGAGGCTCTGCAGCACACATAAAAAAAACATCAGCAATTTAAAAAGGGAAGCATCCTGACAGCAGCCACTTCCCTAAAAGCAGACTGTCAAAAGGGCGTATTATTCCTGGGGAATGAAGTCCATTTTTGACTCCCCTCCCTCACAGCCTCCAAAAGGCTATTTAGGCGCATCCTAAAAATAAATTAAATGGATTTTTGATTATCCTTCTAATGCTGGATTTGGGAATGATGCAACACAGAGGGCCTCCCACGAGTGATTATCCCAAAGCGTGCACTATCATTCCAGTTGAAATGATGTGTCTCAGCCGGCATTGAACAGTAATGGCAGGCTTCACAAGCCAAGGCTGAAAAAGGCCAGTCAGAATAAAAGCTTTTGTTCCCAGAGAAGTGATAGAACGTCACGCTCCTTCAAAGCCACCCTTGAGTCGAGCTGCTGTTTGTTTCTCAGAAAGTTTCATCTGCGTCTCAAAGATAGAGGAATCATCTTGAGTTGTTGTCTTTAAGCGTAATGCTCAGTTGTCATCTTCCATTCTTTTACCCTGTTCTCTCTGTCTTGTGTCGAGGCTGTAGGGTAAGTGCTTTGTTTTCCAAGGACGGGCAGCTCTGACAGGGATGGACATGCCCACTGTTGGGAGGGGAAATCAATTTATCACTGTGGCACTAATAGCTGCCTATCATCTCTAATGCGGTGCGAGCCAGCAGCCTCTCCCCAAACTGGCAGGTGGTGAGTTATGCCGGAAAGGCCATAAAATGCCCACTCCGTTGCTTTTCAACAATTAACAGAAGGGTAAAACAGACGCCATAAACGCCTTTACAAGGCAGAGACAGGGCAGCCGCTTTGTGAATCTAGGTGACACTGTAAAACGCTCGCTGTCACGTTAGAAAGTGTAAATATGCAACTCTATCGAGAGGACGCTGCAAATTGTAATATTTGGAGATGCCACCTGTGAAGAATGAAAATGTAGGAACATGTAGGAAACAAGGATCTGGTCAGAGGTTTTAAATCAAGCAAAGTGATTACAAAAAGTAACTCCTGGAAGCAGGTTAGAGGATTTCAAGGTTAATAAAGTTTGAGAAAATAGCTACTTTAAATTCTTATAATTTTTCTAGACTTCATTTATTATGTAGCTATTGCAATTGTTGGTGTTCTGACTTTAATGTTGCTGTTTGAGAATCTTTTAAGTGTGGCATGAGTCGGTGAGCTCAGCTTGTTTCAAAATTATGTCCCTATTGATTTTGAATCATGTTCAGATCACTGGAATGACATGTTGTTTCTTCTGCTTTTTGTCACTTAAATATTTCAGATAAGCAAAAACAAAATGCACTCTAAAAATTACAACTTATACTTTAAAGCAGTGGTTCTTAACCTGGGTTTGATCGAACCCCACTTGTAAAGACACACTTGTGTTAAGTTGTGATGTCGCCATAATTTGCTGCAGAGGATCACGTTGCAAGGTCAAAACACCAGAGAAGCCAATCAGTGCTGCAGAGAAGCTGAGTGAGTTGTAAGTTTATTTTACTAAAAACTGTTTAATTTATGAGAAACTGTGGTTTATATCAGTATTTAGAGGTAGTTCCTCTTTGCTTTCCCACGTGTGACATTAAGCAAATATAATTATTGAATAGCGAGGTTAATAAAAGCTACTACAATAGTCTGACTACATGTCACCTAAAGGGTGCAGAATTTATTGTTTTGAATCAATTCAATTCAAATGAGATGTTGTTGTAACTCATATCATCCAAGTGTCTGCAAAGAGTCGATGGTAATGCTGAAGGCCAAAAGGATCTCCAGTAGCAGTCAGTCTTGCAACAAATTGGAATAGGCCTCTGACTGCATGAACGCTATTTAGCTTTATTTAGTAGTATACATTTTTATTCATTTCTATATTTGTAAGATGTTGGGCTGTTTTGGTGCTGCAACTTTGCTTTCTTCAAAAATATTCTTCTTTAGCTTTAACACTAACATACCAAACAATATGAAAGTTATATTTTGCAAATGTTCTCAACCCTGAAACTGGGCCCTTCATTTATTTTGGTAATATTTACAAAAAGCACTGGTATGTTAACATCAGTGTTCGCCTTTGGGTAAATTTCAGAACTGGTAGATTTTAATAAAAACAAACTGATCATGCAGTAAATTAATCAGCTCTAATTTAATCAGGACACTTGCCCTTGCTTCTGTACTTTGAAAAATCAGACTTTGGTAATTATCTTGTAAATGATCTTAATTGCTCAGAATATGATTCTTTTTTTTTGTTTTTTTGCTGGCCTCTCTCTTTATAGAGTAACACAAGACCTGCAGACTGTTGTTCAACAGACCTTAAGCTTGCAGACTTAAAACATGGCTGCCGTCACAAGAGCGATTGTGCTCGTTCGGTTTCCTTACCATGATGCTTTATGGGTTTTTTTTTGTGAGAAGAAATACTTTGACTAAAAACTAACCAAACTAAACCTGTTGGAGATTTAGTTTGGTCTGTCAGTCAACAGTGTCCAGGGGAAGCACATTATAACTCTGTGAACGAAAACGGTGATCTGTCTGACACTGCATCTGACATCTCATTTATATCACTATGAACCACTGGAACAATATGACAAAAACGTGGTTCAGTTGCTGCTTAAGACCTTCTCATGCACTGATATGGGTAACAATGCCATTGCAAGTACATTGCAGGAAAACAACCCCAGACTGTGTAACTGGCTGATGCAAAGATGATGATAGTGGGGCAAAAAAAGTGTCTCTTTTGGGGAGCTGTGGAGGGATCGTGCTGTCTCTCATTCTTTCTCTACATCTGCAAATTGAGAGCTTGGTTCTTATCTACTGCACATATAGATTCAGACAACTTATTGGTAATCTAAGATTTAAAGAGGAAATGATTTTTTAAGTCTTTGCTCATTCCAATAACTACTAGATAAAAAAATGTACGTCAATTAAAAAAAATGTTTCTTTTCAGATTCTTCCTTTTCCATCGGACCATGAAGTGAGCATAAAAACTTGCGTTTTCACATTTCCTCTTTTTTCCCAATACTCTCAGTCACTTTATATAAAACAAATCACGCATGAAAGCAGTGAATAGCCGCAGCTGAGTGATGGATAAAGAAGCAGCCAAGCTGCGCTTTTCAGAATCTTCGGAGACGGTCGTTTCGCAAAAATGGTGCAATTCCCGTCATCGTGTGGATCTGTGACCATTTCACTCACACGCGGTCGGCAGAGACAGGAAACCTGGCAACACTTGACAAGACTTTCTGAATGAATTCCTTTGAATTATCCTCCGGTCCACTGGCGGAAGTTTCCGAGCGAGACAAATGAGCGCCGTTTTTCCACCGGAACTGTTGCTCCAACCTGTTATGTATTTATTTATTTTTTCCGGTAAACCTGTTTCTAAATCTTTCACTTCGCCCTCCAGACCAACTCCTGTGTCTGAATATTTCAATATGTGTGCTCTCTTGAAAGGTGCCGCTGGTGACGACAGACGGCCGCTGCACACCACGGCCTCTTACTGTCTTTAAGTGCAGAAAATAGTCCACTTTACCGCGCTGTGGCTGGCAGCCTGGCGGAAGTAATGGAATCCTCCATTAGCTTGGCCAGGCTTTTTGTCAGGGGCTGGGTAATCCCTCCGGGCTGCTGTGGCGCCGGATATGCCCCAAATCCTCTGGAAATCTGAAAACAAGCCTCTAAACTCCCCCGTGTGTTCGCCAAGCTCTCTGGTGATTAGAATCGGACGCGGCTGGTTTTTGACTTGATTATGAGTTTCTGCTGTGAGGTGTCCTGTCACAGCAGAAACATGGTATGGAGAAAAGGATAAAATAAAATTCCAGCACATTTTGAAGTAATAGCAAAAACAGTGTGACGAAGCAACATTGATGAAATGGATGTATATGCATCGTGAGAAATTATTCTAACGTCCTTGAAGAGACAATATTGTTTATTTTCCAGGGACATATAACACTACTGAGTAACTACATGATCTTCAGTTCTTATAAAAATGCTGTGTATGTCAAACTTGACTTAAAAGAAATTGAACCTCGCAATTTGATGCGCTGAAATTGGGACTCTGTCTCTTTAAGAAGCTCCTGCTCTTTTTGACGCCTGCATTCAGCACATCATCATAATATTTCTCCGTTAAGCCATTTACAAATGTTCTTAGGAGGGTCCCACTGAGAGGTAGTTCATATAATGAACAGATGCACCAGGTGTTTGCTAAGTGTTGCTGCTGCTAGTCTGGAGGAGCAGAGTGAGGAAAGAAAGAATCAAAGCTACACTCTGGGTATGTTTTTGATGACCAAACAACATTATGATGGGATATAAAGCTCAAAAAAGTCTGTTATTTCTTGAACTAATGGTAATAGCATGGATTTTGGAAGCCACACCAGCAGTTTCTCATAGGTTTGTGTCCAGTTGAAATTGAAATAAAACATGTTTTATGCATGTAATGAGGTGAACAACCTCAACATATGATGGTGTTGCTCCTTCTTTTTGCTAGATAAATGGCAAAAAGAAGGAGCAAATATCATTATGATATTATGACCACTGAAAGGTGAAGGACAAGGTTCAAAGTAGGCCAGTCACAATAAAAAATGAATCATCTAATCGCTTGATAAACTAAAACAAACTCAATAATTTCCATTTGCTTCGTTTTTTTCTCTTTCCTCTCTTTCTACTAAAACTGGCCTTCAGTCTGGTGCTTTGGCCTCAACTATCCCACTATTTCACCTACAGAGACTTCAGAATTCATTTTATTTGTTGTTTCTATTGTTTTGTTTATTTTGGATATTTATAGTGTCTTCCACTTCCACTGTTTAAATATTCATCAGAATTTCAAGTTTTTTTTTATCTTTGAGAAAGTGTTATTGCGTTATTCTTCCATCGGTACTATTATATACTTGAAATATAACATATCAAAACAACAATATTATCGTTTATCGCAATAAGGTCAGGGACAATTTATCGTCTGGCAAAATTTGTTATTGCGACAGGCCTATATGCTGCTTCTGAAGAGCATCAACACTGGCATAATGTTTACACTAAGCACATGCACATGCTGACCCCGGTCCACTGCGTATATCAGAATGAAAGCATGTTGCCCTGGTTTGATGAATCACACTTTCATTTGCTTCATGTGGAGGACCAGGTGTGTCTGCAGTGCTTATCTGGGAAATCCTGCGTCCTGCCGTCTATGTGGGCGTTACTTTCACACCTAACACAAACGTAGGCATTGTCGCAGACTGAACACACCACTTCACAGAAGCAGTACTCCCTGCTGCCTGTGGATGGATGCTGAACAGAAAGCAGGAGTAATTCAGGAATAGTTTTAGAAAACAATCAATTTGAGCTCCACAGAAAACCCAGATTTCCTTTCAGTCTGGTAGCTATTTGATGTGCTGGGAACCCCCCCACCCCAAAACAAGCCTGATATGAGAAGGTTGAAGACAATCAGTATTCTTCTATTTTTTAGCAAAAGGTGTCACCAACATGCTCTAAGCCAGGCGTTTGTGGAGGTCCTTTTTGTAAAATCAGTGTCGGCAAATAAATTCCTTTTCTTGTTCTCTTTCCTAGGGAGATTAGATAATAATAAAAAAAACTGTCTCAAATCAAATTTGAAAATGAGTCATAGTTGTGGAAAACTGCCCTCCACAGCTCCAGACACAAAATGACCCCCACAGACAGCTCTCTCGTCATTCAATAATGCAGCCAGAGAGGCTTTCTGGCAATCCATTATGTATATCTAAGAATCCCCTTAGCTTGACGAGAGCCAATCCCCATGTTTGTCTCATATCTGTTTGATAATGTCCATCTGACTATTTTTATCCCCCCTCTTCGTGGCTTAAGTGCATTTTAATTGAGTGTAGTAAACTGTTCAGACATGTGGTTAAGCACAGTGTAAGCTAAGTCTGTTAGATAATACCCATTTTGCTCAGCTAACCTGCGCCAAGGGATCTTTAGGATGTGCGCGTGACTAATGTGAGATTAAATGGAAATCTGAGTCAGTATGTCGTCTTATGGCACACAATTTTTCCTATATTTCTAAAACACGTTGCATCCAAGGTACAGCAATGCAAAGAGAAAACTGCAATGCTAAAGTATCATACAAAAAAAATGATGGATGTCTCACCTGTTGTCATGACAATGTTGATGTATTCTGATATGAAATGGATGCAAACCACATGCTTTAGGTGACCTTCAAATTATACATGCATGTGTTCAAAGAGAGGAAGTGAAAGAGTAAAGATGATAAAAAAAGAAAAGAAAAAAAAAACCTGACCAGAGTCAAATGTTGTCATGTCTGGGGTCTGGGCTTCTGTGTTTAAAAGCAAATGTTTTCACCTGTGGTGCCTGGCAGCCATATTGCCCACGCTAAATGATCCTGCAGCCATGTGTTGATCAAGCTGCCACGTGTTCACAGGCAGAGATGCCTGCATGCGTCACTTAAAGTTGAAATAAATACAGCGTTTGGACCGGCGCCTGTCAGCCAACCGGTGTTTGTCTTGCGAATTTTTGGTGCCTGGCGTGAGTGACAAGCACCAAAGCGAACTGAACGCGTACAAAGGAAGAGCAAAACTCGACGTCTGAAAGCTTCTCCCCGCGAGCACAAATCCTCCCCTAAGCTGACTGAGCCGAGTTTGATTTTCTCTCTGGCGATAGCATCGCCGCTGTACTACGAAGGTGGAGGGCGGTTTGGGGAATTGCCTCTTGCTCTCTAAAGCCTTTCTTTATCTTTTGATTAACAATAGAGTAGAAACCAAAGAAAGCGCTTAAAGCCTGAAATGTACAACTTTTCATCAATGACACTTTCACTGCTTTAGATGAATGCGGACATTGAGCCAAAATATGGTGTGAAGTAGACACACATTTTTTTCTCTTCCCATTTTGTGATAATAGTGGCTATTTTCTCTGTTCTTCACATATCCTCGCTTTTCACACCTATTTTTATTCCTCTGCCACCCCTCAGCTGCTATTTGAATCCACTGTGCTGCCTGTTTGATTGATGGCTCCTTTTTCCTGCTGCTAAGCTCTAGGAGCCGGAGTAAAGCGGGGAATAGTCTCGAGGCTACAACAACGGTTATGACCTCTCAAAGAAATGCATTTAATATCACCATATACAGAAAGACCTCATGTGTGTCAGCGTGCCCTGTCAGTGATAAAAGCCTTTCTACTTTTTAACATTTTGTTGCATTTCAACCACAAAGTTCAATGTTTGTCTGACAAACTTTGGGGCCTTTCTCTTAGCAACACAGCTCAGAGTGAACGGAAAGTGTCTGTGAACAGCAACTTTAGAGCTTTGCCACAACTTCCCCATTGGATGTTTGCTTGGACTTTGAGCCTTTTAGCTAATTACGTTGCAATGTAAGGGTCAAAACTTCAATGTTGGTCAAAAACCAACTTCTTCCGTATATATGTCCAGAGTTCCCTGAGTGGCTCGTAGTCCTACTTTAGACATCTCCACTTTATCCTTGACCTGTCTGCCATCTTTGGTTGGTCTTCATGATGCTATTAATGGATATATGGTTTTCAAATAAAATGCCTCTCATTACAGATCTTGTCATTACTCCCATTATAGTCAAAATATATCCAATGGTAAATCTTTTGCATTGCAACTAGAATGATAAATCTACGTCATGGCCATAGAGTTTAGAAGAAAAAGTCATTAATGTCTTGGCTGTTGCTGAAATCCCCTTGTTGAGATTAATCCTGATGTCTTTCTGCTTCCTTTCATACAGATATCTCGGGATCACTCGGCCTCTGACCTACCCAGCTCGGCAGAACGGCCAGCTGATGGCTAAAATGATCCTGGGAGTGTGGCTAGTGTCGGCATCCATCACACTACCACCTTTCTGCGGCTGGGCCAAGAACGTCCACACGGCCGGTGTGTGCCTCATTAGCCAAGACTTTGGCTACACCATCTACTCCACAGCAGTAGCCTTTTACATCCCTATGCTGGTCATGCTCTTCATGTACTACAAGATTTTCCGGGCGGCTCGCAAGAGCGGCGCCAAGCACCGCTTCACGGACCTGTCCCGGCGCGAGCGCCTGGAGACGGTGGCCAACGAGGCGCTCCGCATGCAGGGCCTGAAGCCGCCCGGCGTGGCCGAGGAGTGCGCCGCCTTGTCCCGCCTGCTGAACCGCGAGCGCAAGAACATCTCCATCTTCAAGCGGGAGCAGAAAGCGGCCACCACGCTCGGGGTGATCGTGGGCGTTTTCGCCGTGTGCTGGCTGCCGTTCTTCATCCTGACCACCGCCAGGCCGTTCATCTGCGGGGTGGAGTGCAGCTGCGTGCCCATCTGGCTGGAGCGCACGCTGCTGTGGCTGGGCTACGCCAACTCGCTGATGAACCCCTTCATCTACGCCTTCTTCAACCGAGACCTGCGCTCCACCTACCGTGACCTTCTCCGCTGCCGCTATCGCAACATCAACCGGCGGCTGTCTGCCGTGGGGGTTCACGAGGCTCTGAAGGTGTGAAAGCCTGGACGGTTAACTTTGTGGTCCAGTTTTTTTTTTTTTAAACTGCACTTGTTGCCTATAAAGGGCATAGCGCACACAGCAGGGCTGTAGATAAGACACAGACTGGCAGAAAGAGAAAGTAACTGCTGGTCGCTCTTAAGCCCCTCCGCGAAGCCATGGAGACAGCAGGATTACTTCAGTTTGCAGATGACTCAGTCTTTCTATTTTAGGAGACAAAAAAAACCAACATTGTGGATCCTTGATGGGCCACTTAAACTGAAGCAGCTTTTGTGCATATGCCAACAATTACATCCTGGCTCCTGATTTATGGTGTGATGTCGGAGCAAGAGAAAGAAATGACATGTAAACAAAAACAATTACTCTAGGGCTTTCAGCTACAACGAAAGCAAAAATCATTCAAACAGATTTCTGTACATAAACCAAAGTGATGTTTTATAGAGACAAGTGTTTTGTTTTTTGTGGCACCGTGTCTTTGAGGCCTCCTCGATTTCTCCGTTAGCACATAAGTGAACACCTTCAGCAAAGATTGCATTAAATAATATTCACGCCCCTTTTGTTTCCCGTGGCAGCGTTTACATCGGACCGCTCATGGAGTTCCATAAAAGGTGCAGGAACCGAAAACAGTCGCTGAGATGAAGGAGGCGAGAGAGGAGTGGTGTTATAAAGCGAGTCGTCCTGTCTAATGATGGCATTGCTCTTTATTGTAAAAGAAGCAGACTGGTCTGTTAAGTGTCTGCATGAAACATTTGTCTCATGTGTCACCGTGCACATCAACCAAAACATGGATTTGAGGGGGAGGGAAAAAAAAAAAGCAAGCGTGAAGAAGTGTTTTCATGGTTTTGGCCAAACACTGCGGCGCACACTTGAACTGAACGTGACCTCATTCATTCACCGTTTGTGTCCAGAACCTTAATATTGTGGGTTTTTATCACTCCTGTCATCCCGCCTTGGTCGGTCTCATTCCACAGCGGCTCCTGACCTTTCCACTCGAACAATCGGTCTGTTCCTGAGACTCTTTGTTTTTTCCACCGGTCGGTTGCCAACAAACGTTTCCACTCCCCACGTGGAAATCAGGATGCGGTCACTTCCCTCCTGACTGCGCTCCTGTTTTAAACTCCGCTGTGACCTGTACAAAATCCTTGTCAAATGTCATCATCGAACAGTGTGTGCTTTCTCTACCTCAATTCTTTGGAAAATACTGTACATTTATTAGTTTTTTTTTTCCAAACATAGATGTACTGCTGTATTATTTTTTGACGGCTATTTTTTATCATGTAAATTATTCTGTCGAAAACTGCGTATGAGTGCTCCGTGTGACCGCTTTGTCGTTAGTTTTAGAAAACCTCCTAGAAAGCGGCAGTGTATTCCACCACTTTGTAAATAAAGAAGCACTTCAAATTTAACTGTGTCCTAATGGGTAATAATGAAGGAAACACTTCAAGAAAACCTGTCTTACAACATGGAATAGGCCTTAAGACTTAAAAAACATCATGCCATTAACTAAAGAAAGATAATAGCAGATGAGTAAGAAGCTTAGAATGAGTTACAAAGAGATGTGTGTGATCTTGAGAGTCAAACTACAGTGACAGTCATTATCTAGAAGAAGAGAAAAACTGCGTCATTATCTAGAAGAAGAAAAAAAACCTGCTGAATCGTTCCAGGAAACACCATCAGTTCGTGATCCTAATCTAATCTTTGAGCACAAGTAGCATCTCAGTTGATAGTTTGAATAGGTAATTCTAAAACCTTGACATTTTTCTTTTAAACCCATCAACGGCGGCCTTGACTTAACCCAAGTCATTAAGTTTAAAATCAAAAACTGATGGTCAGACATTTGTCTTCTTTGTTTTCTGGTACAGAGTAGAATTCATGGTTCCTTCAATTGCAGCAAGTTGCCCAGTTTCCTGAAGTAGCAAAGGAGACAATTTCCTCTAAAGTTTTGGAATTCATCAAGACATTATTTGTCAAATGTGCGGCAGGCCTTTTGGTCAGTAATGATTTTGATTTCTTCAAAAGGTTGCTCATTTTACACTGAGCCGACAGGCAATTTATTCCTGCAGGGCCTCAGCTGTTGCTCTGGATTTGTTTAGGATGTCCTTGATGTGTTTAGAGTAAATTTGGTGAACTAGGAAGATTTATCTCTCTTCTATGTTTTCTTCAGTTGTGGATGAGGCTTTCGCTTTGGAGACCCAAAGACTTAAAAATAGCTTGTTAGCTTTATTCAGGCTAACTTGACTAGTGAGATTTGACTACTCACATCTAATCCACATTATCACCAGAATGGTTGCTGTATATTTTCCCCATTTATAATTGAAATCATAATTTGAAAACCATGCTTTGTTTTACTTACTTAACATATAAGTATGACTAAAAAGCAAAACGGAAGAAAGCGCTAAAGGGGTAAATACCTTTCCCTCCCAGTTTTGCTTCCTCAGATTGAGATTTACTTTTTGATCTGAGGATGTTTCACTAATCTTTAAATATTCTGTCCTCACACAACACTTTCCAATCAAATGCCTCATGCGTGCAGATTATCATTTAAAATTTATTATCCTCCCTTCCAGCTTTGATTCGTCCCCCTTCTGAAATAAATCCAAACTCTGAGGCAGGCCAGAAGATTAAAAAAAAAAATCCCTGTTTATTGTGCCACTCACAAAGACTCTAAAGATGTGTTAAGGGACAGTGACCCCAAAAAAAAAAACCCTGGCTTTTATCCTCTGTTTGCTTGGAGCGAGATCTTTTATTCAGTCTGGGTTGACAGCGGTCTGTTCGCTGTCATGACTCAAACTGTTAGGAGACTCTGAGATGAGTTGGTGTCTGACATCTGACATGGTTTGTGCTGTGGCAAGGAACAATGGACGCTGGTAAATCGCAGTCTGGAATGTGCAGAAAGATTTTGAAGATTATTGCTAACTGAGTTGAGCAGCACAATAATCTTTTAACTTATTGTTGTTTGGAGTTTTTTCTCTTTTGCTTTGCAACATTTCCTATGTCTAAAAATCTAACTTAGTTGGGCTTTAATTTCAGAATGACAGGAAATCTTCAGATTTTTCACATATGATGATACTTTGGATGTATTAGTCATAACATTTGCACTTGTAAAACTCTTGAGTTGCAACTTTTTGACCAACCAGAACGTCTTTTTATGCCTTTTCATCTTGTGCAGCAGTCGGCCGCCGTTGTTCGACCGCAGTCTAAGATGAATACATTTCTGAGGCTTGTCAGTACGAACAGCGGCAGGGGGTCTGGCCCGGACAGCAACATTTGAAACAGACTTTCTACACTGGGGTTTTTCACAAAGTCGAGATCAGTATTTTATTGATAATGCTGGGATTTCAGAATATATTTTATATCTGCAAAGTAAGCAAAACTCTTGTATTTTTCCACTAACTTTTAACTTTCAAAAGGGGAGGGGAGAGGAAGTGGAATCCACTGCAGATACATAGTGTCATCTGATTTATTTGAGTAACTCTCTCTGAAGTCATGTTAAAATCAAGAATAACACCAAACCTGAAAAGTATTTGAAGGTAAAAAAAAAACAAGAAAAGGAGGAAAAACTAAAAAGCTAAGAACACAGGAGCGCAGGGTTCATACATGGAGGAACTGCACAAAATATTCAAATAATGTTAATACAACACACCTGTGTATATCTATGGCTTTTCTATGAAACACAAACATTTGTTTTAAGTAAAAAGCATCAAATTTCACATAAAACTATTGTTTTCATCATTTCTTTTTCTTTTGTCTGTAATGAATGACAAACTTCACGATGCTGCCATGTACTATCTCACCTTTTTGTTACTGTGAACATAACAAAGAGGAAACAGAAGTGAAACAAAAATTCCTGATAAATCATGATAAACGTGTCAAATATAAGAAAAAAAAACAAAAAACGATGTTGCAATTATCTTGGCTTAGCAAACGTTTTACAGCAACTCTCAGGTATTTTATGGGACAGAACACGTTTGATGAAACATGGCGCTTGTGGTTCCCAACACATTATTTCAGATTGCTCTAATTTCTGTCATATCTTTACCAGCCTCTCCCATTTAAAACTTGTTGTAATATTTACACAGTAAAAAAGTGCAACATTAGCTTAATCATTATGTCTTTTCTTTGCCATAGAAGATTTAGTGGGATAGCTCCCAAAATCAAAAGCACTCAAACACTCAAATAAAGTCTGTTACACAAATAAATACTCAATTAACTCTCAGATTATTCTCATTTTGAGCCTGGAAGCATCATATGTGTGTTAATTTGGGGAATACTTACATAAACTCTTTGGTGATTCCTACTGTAAACAGTTGGGAGCATGACCCAAACTAGCTTGTTGTCATTTCTGTGTTCACACACAAACACACCAAAAAAACAACAAAAAAAAAGTAAGCAGTCCAAGTGAAGCTTGTGAATTGCCCAAACATGTTGTATGTCTCAGCAGGTGTTACTCTTGGGGAATGAGAACCAGTGTGCCTGGAAGCAGACGGTGCTCTCTCTCAGCGAGTGTGACTCTCTGCCTGATGTCTCTCATCAGTACCAGTGAATAGGATAAGAGGGCGAAATGTTTACGTGTGAGGAAGCAGCTATAATTCATCAAAGGGAACGAAGAGGGTAGTAGCAGATGAGTCTTTCACATTAACTGCCCACGGGCTCCGTTGCCAGTTCTGACAGGCTGCGGGGGTTGACGAGGTAATGGACACTTTTGCCTGGCTATTTTTGATCTAGCCCAGTAATTAAGTGGGGATGCTTTGATTAGGCAGGGGCAAACAGAACCAAGAACTGCAATTTTGTGTCCCTCACACCCCAAACACTCAGAGATTACGAACAGCCTTTGTGAGGCAGCGAATTCGGCAATCACACTCTGATGACCAGCTAATTATAGCTGATAACGGAGAATTTTCATGCACAGAACTGAAAGGTTTTACAAAGCCGGAGTCATCCACACCAGTCATCTATGCAAATTTATTAACAGAATACTTTTTAAATTTTTTTTTAAAGATGTAATAAAAATAAAACCAAAAACTATTTTAATTAGCAGATTTTTGAATATGTAAAAAATTATTAATATGTGATATTTATATAACTTTGCATTCTGATTTAGAATATAACACAATTTTATTGCTTTTCTTACACAAACTTAGAAAATATGCAACATGACATTCAGCCACTCATTTAATATATATTTCATACAATTTATCTTAGCAATAATGACGTTTAATCCACAAACATCATTTTCTTAAACTAAAAATTGTGAATATCAAAGCAATCTCCATCATAAAGAAATGCTTTTACAGTGTAATCTGTGAATAGAGATGCAATTTTAGCAGACCGATTAAACTAATAATTTTTATTCAGACAGCAAAAACATTTTTTTTAATAGAAACTCCAAAGTCCATACTTGTGTATAGCTATATATTTCAAATGTGAAATTTAAATATGGTTAATATAAAAACCCTTTTGTGTTAACTATTGAACACAAAATATTTTCCTATCTAGTTTACAGACTCATAAATTCTGGAAAATGATTGTGTGTTGGAAAAGACAATTTGAGAATTATTATTATTATTTTATTTCTATAATGTTACATTCTTTTATATTGTATGTAGTTGATAAAAAAATGTTATTTGCCTAGAATCTTTGTCTTTTATTTCATCACAGTCAAAATCAACTAAACAAAGTTGAAACATCAAATTATTCATTTAAAGAAAAATGTATTGTATCAGTATTGGTATTGGCGATATCTCTGTATCGGATCAACACCAGTATTTTTGCACACCAATAATACACAGCACTTCCATGCAGAGGATGAAAGTGAGATTGCTCCAAACACCTTGAAAGTGCAAAAAGCTAACGGGAAAACTCAGACATTGCTGTTTTCTCCGAGAAGTTATGTTATTTTATTTGTGTTGTCAATAAAAATAATCTGATGTTTATTCTGGAATGAATGGAGACACTCTCAAGCAGTGACAGTTCCCCAACAAAACACTGCTGTCCAATCAACTCAAACTAAACAAAAACAGTTTTATTTTTCATCAAAGTAGCAGAACTCATAACCTCATGGTAATTACAAGTCCACCAAGTCGTTTTCGTCTCTCACCATTCAATATTTTAGGTGTATTTCAACTAAACATCCACTTACGTAGCTTCACTGTGGAATATTGGGTCTTTTATTTAAGCATAACACTCAAATCGAGCCTCTGCATTTACATTAAAAAGGGCTCATTCACTAAATGGCAACATTTTGCAACCATGCTGAATTTGTTGAGGCCAGTAGTGACTTAAATCAGATTTGTGTGCCGGTGTGGGCATGTGTACCCAGCAGTCTTATCCTCAAATGTAATTGTGCTGTGACTGTAGCCATGCTCCCCACTTTCAAGCCAAGTGGAAGCTATAAATACACCAGTAAACATGTCAATTATATGATAATCCGATTTATGTTGGGTGTCCTGAAAAATCAACTTCCTCCCACGGTCACCACCATCGGCCAATCACAGCGTCTCCAGTCTGCTGGAAGTCTGCACCATTTCCTGTGGGAATGGACCCCGAAGCGAGGAGAACGCGCAACAAACCTATCCGCTCTGTGTCAACAGCGACAGCCAAAATAGTTAATTTCTCCTCGTATTATCTAGAGGCAGTGTTAAGTAATCACGTTGTCGTGTCGCTGGAAGAAGAAGACGAAGAAAAAAATGCTTTTTAGGATTTCCAGCATCAGAGGAATAGAGGGCACCCACCCCTGTGCACTTCAAAGTCTTCTCTCTGCGCGCTCTGTGTGGATTTTGCTGTCACGTATTTTGTGTATTAGCTACTGGAGGCTCTGAAGTCTCTGAGTTTTGGCTCGTCGTCCTCTTTTGCACACATGTTCAGAATGTAGGCTGCCAAGAAGTCCTCCTACGCAGCGTTTATCAACTGAATCTGTCCGTTAGTTTGTCCGCATTTCATCAGTGTTTCCCGTGTCTAAATGTGTGTGTGTATGGATGGAAATGCTGCCATACACACATCCACAATCATGGTGTCACTTCCGTGTCATCACACTGTGACACTTTGCTTGGAATGTGCAGGGTTTTGAGAGACAGCATCACATTTTAGCTGTCATTTTTAATGTTTGAATTCAGTGTCATCGTGACGGCCTCTGCTCAAGGTTTTTTCAGGTGGTAAAATCAAGTTAACTGATTTTTGCCCCCATTCCCAAAAACAACAACCCCAAAACACTTTTTTTTATTATAATCTAAGGAAAGCTACAACTTAAGCCAGTCTGCCATTTAGCCAGTCTGTTAGAATTTAGTTGATTGCCAGTTCAGAATGGATTATGTAGCCCTTTAATTGACGTACATGGAGATCCTCCAGCCTGTCAACATCCTCTGTTTGTCAGCAGCTTTCCCCAACCAAAGCCCCCAAAACAAACTCATTGATCTTCCTTTGCTGTTGTGATTTCCACATATTCTTTGAGCCTTTCAGAACTATTGCCATGCTTGGGGAAACGGCAGTCTTTCTGGAAACCTGGTATCTCTCCAACGTTTCAGAAATCATCATAGACAACCAAGCTTCAATGGTGTTTTTTATTCTGCATAGCAGCTTCCGGAGGTGTCGTCCACCTATCAGGCCACTGGTTGCTTCCTCTAGGAACCAGTGATACAACTTCCTCCATCTGCAGTGGAGGCTGTGAAAATCGTCCAGTCTGATCGGACGTCTCCAAACTAACACAGAACATTAAAGGAACTTCTGAGTGAAAGACTGGGGGAACTGGCATATTTCCAGTATGTCCAACAGTCTACATCCCTCACTGGATCTGACTCAGAACCAGATTGTGATAAGTTGACAGCTCTGCTGACGCCAGACGTCTGTTGCCATGAGAGTCCAAGACATGTAGCTGCAGGCCTGATAATAAGACTCCAGAATCTGTCATCTACCAGGCCAACTTTGACCCAAGTTGACCTTCTGCCAAATATTTATGAATCACCTTGTGTTTGAACATGGTGTATGGATAGCCCACGCCTAGCACTAGGTCCACCAACCAAACACCACCTGTATTCACATTTGGCAGGCTATTCATCCCAATAACACCCCTCATGGGAACTCCATCATTGCTCATTTGGACCATGAAATCCCTCAGTAGCTCAATGGAAGTTACCAGATGCAGGATCATTTGATTGCTTGTACATATTTACATGAAAACAATTTTTTTTACCTTTTCTGTATATTTACATTTAAAATGTCTTTACTGAGAGCAATGCCAAACCAAACTCAAATTCCTTGTTTGTGTGCACAAACTAGGCAATTGAAGCTGGTTCTGAACATATTCTTTACACGGGAACTTTACAAGAAACCCCTGAATATTAAAAGCATCTGCAAGTTGTAAAAAGCGATCCTTAAGGAGTCAATTCAGTTTAGACAAACATCAGAAAGCGGCACAAAGTAAATCCGTTTAACTACTAACACACCGATAACGTGTGCTGATTTTTGATTTATTTTTCTCTTCCCCCAGCCTGCGTCAAACCTGCTCAGCAGCCATTAGTTATTCATCATTTTTCTTGTACATCTTGTACACAGTCAGCAGGGCCAGTCTGCTTGTTATCTGCACAACTGCCTTGATTGCATTCTCTTTGCCTTTTGAGAGGAGTAAAAGAAAACAGCAGTCAGCTGAGATTGTGGATAATAGGCTGCCCTCTGCCCCCAGCTGTTGTGATATGCCGCATGATCTGAAATGACACGTAAACAGCTTGACCTATAAAAAAGAACAAAAATAACATTAATTCTTTGACAGTAATTGTCTTTTATGTGATGCGATTGTCTTGTTGAAGTAGACGTTTTATGCAAGTTACTGCCCAAAGCACTCGTTTTGTTAAAGCTATCACAAGCCATGGTGGTAAAATAAAGGAATAAAGGAATATGTGCATCTATTCTGCTCTAATGTTGTGAAAAATAAAACATAGCAGCCTTAGTGGTCGTCTGACGCGATCATTTAGTGTACCGTTCTCACAGTACAAAAAGCATTTTGACTCCAAAGGTGTAATGTGACAATAGAGAATGATAGCAGTCATTTGGCAATTTGACTTGGGCTCCTACATCTCGTCTTAAAGTAAACTGTGCAGGCATAGAAAAAATAAAGAACACAAAACAAATCTATGAAGACTTTCAAACCATCACAAAGCCATAATTGTCAATAAAATCTTTTTTTCTTTTAAAATTTTGATCAAATAATTAAAAATATAAATTCTTTGACGTTTTTAATTGTAAGGTAAAATCTAAAAGGCAGTGTCCTGGAAAGAAACAACCTCTCCTTTTCGTAACGATTTTCTCAATTGCCACAATAAAAATAAAAGAAAATTTAGAATTATAGCCTGAATCTTGTTTTTCTCGTTATTTTGTGCTTGTAAACAACTAGATGAATTTCATTTTAGAAGCTATTTTTAAAACAAATATTGTGCCTGAAAAACAGAAAAATACACGTCTGAGCAAAAGGACGTCCTTAACGTCCAGCTGTGGCAACTAAGCAGAAGATAATTTAGTCTAATTGTTTTAAGTAACTTTTAGCTGGGTTTCAGCAAAAATAATTTCTTGTTAAAATCTGTCGGATGTTATTTTATGTTTTTTTTGTGGCAAGTTATTGAATTATAGTGAGATTTAGATGTCCTTAATAATTAGATTCCTGTTTGACAATATGTCACATGGCTAAGATCTTATATCTTCACTTAAATTTTTTGGCATTGTGAATTTGATGAAGACTTTTCTCAAATGCACATTTCTTAGCAGATTTGTTTAATCAGTGGGCATTATTTTAAGCTCTGGTTCTTGCATGTGCTTAGTTCAAACCACTACCTAAAGAAAACAACAAATGTTGATGAAGGTGGTGCGAAGGTAACGCCTCAGCCATGCTGTTGTCTGAAATGCAAATTTTAACAAATTAGGAAGAGATCTGTGGGCCTCTACGAGTCTTTATGAGCCTTGAATGCAATTTCCAAAAGTCTTAAAGTGCCACGTTCATCTGTTGAAGCAACTGCGTGCAAGTATAAACACCCATGAGCGACAATAAAAGCAAAAGACCTTGTGTAGCTGCTGGATGAAGCTGGTGAGAGAATGTTATTATTCACATTGAAATGAGTCCCGGACTGACATGAACCAAAAAGCCACTTAAAGAGCAATAAGCCATCACTCCAAAAGCAATATAAAAACAGATTTTGGTTTCATTGTACTCTCAGGGACAAAGAACTTAATTTTTAGAGACTGCATGTGCAGTCTGGTGCAATTTGGGGCTTAAGGAAAACAAAATCAGTGTTTGTTTTTTTTAGCACATTGTGCCCTATGTCAGAGTGACAAAAACTGGGTTATGCGGTTTCCTTAAACATTATAGATTTCAACTGTATATTTTTTAATGATGTCTCAAAGAAAAGCAAGGCATTTGTATAAAAGCAAATGCAAAGAAACCAACTCTAATGAAATACGGTGACAGCAAACCTCTCAATTGGTATGAGGATTTCGATTAATCTTTATTCAGTCACTAAGTGGGATAAAAGTCGCTTTGTGTGAA
Source organism: Micropoecilia bifurca (assembly GCA_903067075.1). Lineage (NCBI taxonomy): Eukaryota > Metazoa > Chordata > Actinopteri > Cyprinodontiformes > Poeciliidae > Micropoecilia > Micropoecilia bifurca. The sequence goes on from CAEGAF010137391.1 coordinate 24,516, forward strand.
GGCGTGCGGCAGAAGCACGAGAGCTGAGTGAAGTCATGAAGTGTGGGTGAGGTGGTAACTAAACTGCACAGTTTGCCTTTGTCAGTTTGTTAGGACTCTGGCGGTGCAGCGAGATGCCAAATGAAGACTGACAGCAGTTGGTCTGAGAGCATGGAAATTCAAGCACACTCAGGTGTTCCTGCGCTGTCCGAACCGGTTACAGCAGGCATCAACCACCTGCCTCTTGTCAACACACATTGCCGCTGAGCTGCGAGGTTGAGCCAATACAAGGATTTCTCATTGTCGACACCTTGTCCTTGTCCTAAATTGCCGCTTCGCTCAACAATGCGGGTTCTCACAGCGGACGACTCTCTCAGATTCACTGTCAGTGGTGGGTAGCAGGAATAAGATCACACTAATAGGAAGACATGTATTATCATTTTTACCACTGTGGCTTATGGGAGCTAACTTCATTATCATGTGAACTACAAAAGGAGAAAGTGAAAGAATGAAAATGGGCAAAAGGTGCAAGAATCAAAAAATAAAATGGAAAATGTCAATATTCAGTTTGAGTTCAGAAAGCCAAGAGGCCTTCTTCCTGTGAGACTGGACTTTTATCCCAGTGGTGCATGAATGCTTGTGACAAAAATTGCCAATAAAAAAAAAAAAACAACTAAAATTATGTCAGCGTTCAAGCAAACTTTGTCAATTCTGACAAGCATTGTTACTTTGATCCACATCGGCATTAGCATATTTTCTCTCATCAACAGTGTAATTAGAATATTCTTCTCTACATGAGTAAGTCATAGAGTGAGTTTTTGTTTAACTTTTGAAACAAATTGCTTCAAGGTTTAATAAAACCTTGAAGCAACATGTTTGACTGTTAAAAGTCACTTCAAGTTAATGCTATGTCTTACCACCTTAATGGCCTAAGTCATTTTTAGTCAAAAATTATTATTATTTTTTGCTTAAACATCTTTCGGGAAAAAAAAGAGGTGGCGACCTTCTTTGCTCTCACTATTTGCAAAAAATTACTTATAGGCCATTAATTTAAGAAGATGACGACATAGAAGATGGAAGAGATGTAAATACTGTCATGCCATTATATTCCAGATGCTGTTAAAAGAAGTCCTTCATTTGGCTCAGACACTGAGAAAAAACAAATAAGTGGTGCTGTTATTTATTGTGTTTAAAGATGTAGTGCGAGGGTTTGAAGTAGTACAAGAAATAATCCATGATATGTTGTTTGGCAAAACCAAACATTTCCTTACTCCTCAAACTATATGATTTCAAAAAAAATATCTGTTCTGATAGATTCCGAAACAAAACAGAAATATTTTAGTAGACGAGAAGTCCTTATAAGAACACAACCTACTTACTTTCACAGAGCTCAAGCACTTTCTCTGTGTATGTAGAGGATTAAACAAGATTTCATATATATGTAATCATCATAAATCCATTCAGCATGTACCTGTTAGGATTTTTGACAGGTATTTTTTAGGAAAACAATTTATTTTGTTTCCAACAAGACATTTATGGAGTCCCAGATGACACTTCACACACGCAAACACATAAAAAACAAAACATGTTCTTTTATTTTTGTTTTATCTGCATTGAAAATCAATGGAAAGGCCATTTCATAAATATTTTTATGTTTTCTTGCTCTTGATGAGATTTACACTTTCAAACTCTAGTCCCTGACATTAGGGGCCCGAGCAGGCTGTGTGTGGGGCCCATTGGTTGGAGACCCCTGACTTGAAAAGAACCTTCTGTTTATCAAATTAGCGTTTGGCTCCCGTGCAGTAAATTCAGAGAACGTCATCAGTCTTATTATTAGCCTTGATTTGTCTTCAAGGACAAACAGAAGGCTAAACACGTGGCGTCATCACCACGAAGCTGGAAGCTAGTTACCGCATGTCAACGCAACAAAACATTACAGAGCGCTACTTTGCTCTACTATTCTCTATACCTGATCAGATGTGCTGCTTAACACATTTCCTTTTCTCTGCGTTGACATTTCACCGCGTAGTCCGGCTCCCAGCTTTGCTACCAAGTGATGAAACGCCGTCTTTGTGACGTTTCTAAAGCGCTCGTGACCTTTTCGTGGGCAGCGTGGTCACCTCGTGAGAGAGTCTTCAAAGGACAGCGCTGGTTTCCGCTCCCTTCGTGAGGTTTCGTTGCTCCCAGACGCTGGAGCTCAGCTGGTCGGTCTGCGCTTCGTATTGATTCGAAAGCACGAAGGACCGAACGAGCTGGAATTTTCCAGAACACACTATACGCCCGCTGACGGAAAATTAAAAGTCCATATATGCCTCCAAAACACATCAGTAGCAATATTGTTCATCTTTTGTAAGATCTCGCACAAGCCTGTTGACTCACATAAGCTGACAAAAATAACCCACCACCTCCTCGTTTAAGTGCATCACGCAATCTGCGAGGTGACAGGTGCAGGGAGTCTTGTCTTTCTCAAAATCAATAGAACGGCAGCTTATTATCAGTAATACAGAGTGAGCCGGTTTCTGTTCTCACCGTGAAGGCTTTTATCCCCGCGGTTCTTTAAAAGGAACAAAAAATAGCATAATTTATAATAAAAATCCACTAAAGTAAGTCGGGAGACGCATGTAAATGTCTGTGCACTTAAGGCTCATATCAGAATTCATAAGACTCGCAAGTATTTTCTGCTTTGCATGAAGTGCTTCACTTACACACAGTTTTTGTTTCAATATGGTGTCATGTGGAAGGTGGACTCTGAGTTTTGGTGAAATCAAAAGGTTAAACTGAGCCTGAGCGTCGAGGCGCAGCGACAACATCCGCTTTTCACTCAACAACCAGTCGATAAAATCTCACCAAACAACAGGGGCTTCATTTCCAAAATAACACGACATTTTCCCTTTTTTTTTAAATTTATTTATTTTTTTTCAAATGATGGAGTGTGAGATGCTATTAGGTTGAAAGAAAACACATGCAGTTCAGCAGTTTTACAGTCGGACATTTCATGATAAAAACTCACCAAGAAGTCTTTGGCGGTTCTAATGGATTAGACCCCAAAATAAAGACGTCTGAAATGATTTCTCTTACTAATTTTTGATTAGACTTAATTCTAATCTGATGTGTGACACGTTTTATAGATGTTTCCTGAATGCCTAGAAACGCTGGCGACCGATGGCGATGAGTTGCAAATACAGAAGTAATCAGGAGGTGATTCTCGGAAGTTGTAGAGGAACGAACTGTGTTTACCCCGTCACTGAGCTTTAATACATAATAAACAGCTACATTACTATGTTAGTACATTCAGTTTTGTGTCATATTGTTGCTGTCTCTTGGTCAGGACTCCCTTGGTAAAGAGGTTCGTAATCTCAATAGTGTTTTATCCTGGTAAAATAAAGGTTAAATAAAAATAGTGATTAAAAAAATAGTCCAGACGAGTGTTTTCTTTGCATGTGAAACTTTGGCAGGCTTTCTTGGGTCCAACCTTCACACTCACCTCTGAAGCTTAATTTACAAATGGGTTTTCCAAACAGAAAATGACCTTTCTTTCTTTTTATTTATGTTTCCATTTGAATGTTATCAGCCTAGGTCATATCTGCGGGGCTGCGTGGATGTTTTTCCTCTCTCTCTCTCTCTCCTTTGCAGGGTGTGTGTGTGACAGGTGAGGTCGGCGTTACTGGAACTCATCGAGGCGCCTGTGGAGGAGCTTAAAGATCGTCGCTTTTCCCCGAGGCAGACGCCAGATTGTTTCGTTCACATGAGCGATAATCAGACTCCTCTTGCTCCTTGTTTGTCTTTATATCGGCCTGTGTTCAGACGGCTACCTTGTGTTGTCGTTTTCTCTGACTGAAAATCAATCATCCTCACACCGATGCACAGTTCCTGGTCTACAGCAGTTCATTCCCACTCATTCATTCATTTTCCTGCCATGGCCTCTTGCTCTTACAACATTCCCCTTGAATTTTCTTGGTGCCCTTGTGGAACAAACGGCTCAGTTAGCATCTTCCCACTGATCGGTCACCTGCCTGTCTACTCTTCAGCACTACTTATAGAGGAGATGAACCAGAAAAAAAAGATCAGGGCCCGTCTTCGCAAAGAATCCAAAGACTAAAAACAGTACTTTAGACCTTGAGAGAGTTCCTAACACGACAAACACTTTTATTAGTCTCTTTATTGTTTTGTATATCTATTTTGTGACCTGTCAAGGGACTTCAGATGGAAATTAGCTTATGTCATTGTACAATATATCAAATAGTTGCATTTATGCCTGAGCTGTTAGGTCACTTTTTCAATAGGGTTTATTATGTTCTTACAATGGATAGGAGGCACTTCCTCTTTATCCTGTTTGGTTTTTGCATCCTACTTCCACATTTTATGTTATCTGTTTCTCCAAATCACACAACTTCACAAATACAAGTGGGCAATCACAACTGACAACTCAGCATCCGCATTAATATGAAATAGATGATGCAACAAATTCACTGCAGATTGACTGAAATATATGGAATTTGAAGCAAAACGTATGAAAACAGTGTGATGTCTGACTTCACCCTGCAGCCACAGCCTCTGGTGAAAGGTTTTTGTGATTTAAAGCCAGTTATCTGTTGTCTGACACAGTATCATGTTGATACTGTGTCAACATGATACTGTACAACATGTGTACATGAGGTTTCCCAACAAAAAGTGACTTCTTCCTTTTTTGAGTTTTAATAATGTCAGCATTTAACTGCACAACATCATTGGGCGTCCAACATGGATGAGTCATTTAGAGCTTGGTGCAATTTGGCCTGTGCATGTGAACATTGCAGTGTTTTGAGATTCAACATTTTTATAACTTTTAATCCCCCTTTGCTCAACTGCAGGGCTGCACAGTGACACAGTTGGTAGAGCTGTTGCCTTGCAGCAAGAAGGTTCTGGGTTTGATTTCCGGCCCCGGTCTTTCTGTATGGAGTTTGCATGTTCTCCCTGTGCATGCGTGGATTTTCTCCTTGTATTCTGGTTTCCTCCCACAGTCCAAAAACATGACTGTCAGGTTAATTGGCCTCTCCAAATTGCTCTTAGGCATGAGTGTGTGTGTGCATGGTTGTTTGTCCTGTGTCTTTGGCGACCTGTCCAGGGTGACCCCGCCTCTCACCTGGAACATTAGCTGGAGATAGACACCCCACTACAAATATCCCAACCCCACTAAGGGACAAGGGTGTAAAGAAAATGGATGGATGGATGCTCAACTGCAAATAGCTGTTAATGTTTGAGTTGAATGTGAAAAATGTGAAAAAAATGTACCTATGATTCACAATATATTCAATATACAATATATTCAAGAATCCTTATAGCGAGTTCTTGAATATATTTAAGCCACCAAATGTACTTTTTTGGTGGACGTAAGAGAAATTCTTTCAATTATAATAGATTGTTTATGGCAGTGCTTCTCAATTATTTTCTGTTACGCCCCCCCTAGCAAGAAGAAAACTATTCGCGCCCCCCAGTACCCACCGTGACTATCCGTCGCTGCATAACATTTTATCCTTAACATTAAAGAACAGAAAAAAGAAAGACATATGGTCAAACTTACAAAGAATAACTTTATTAAATCGTGTTTTAAGTCTGCAACAGAAAAGATGTGGTAGCTGCCTTATATGATGCTAACAGCGCTCGGTGCTTTACTGAAGGAGCCTCACAAAGCGGGATGACTGTTGGCAACATTCAGCACGTTTTCGCTGAAAAACTCTAGCGGCTTATCGGCGTGATTGGAGTGTAACGTATTTAAGTGACGCGCTAGTTTATTTGGCTTCATGCTGTCCGCTGCCAGCATCTCTAGACACAGCAAACACACCGGTCAGTCTCTCCTCTCCTCCA
>CAEGAF010137407.1:0-30737 GCA_903067075.1 Micropoecilia bifurca
TGCATTTTGACCTGCTTCTATTTTCCGCCGCAACACGCAAACGTCCCCATTGACTCAGTGCGTTATAGTTACACATCACTCAGGATTTGTTGCTGCGTGTTTGCGCAGTGAAGGAAAGACGAGAACAGCTGGACAGACAGGCTGAGAAATGAGATGCAGGTGATCGGTATCGGTAACAAAGCCAATGATCGGCCGATCCCGATAATCACCGATTTCACGAAAATCGGCCGATTATGATCGGTGACCGATCGAGCGGCGCACCTCTATTATTCACAAATAGTTCCTGCCTCGTCTCTGACCCAGCCACTGTTTCCTCCCTGAATGCCAAAATATTGAAACACTGTTTAAAAGCTGCGGCAGCTTCTTCTATGCAAATTCAGAAGAAGCTCTAAATTTGCATAGAACTTTCTGACTCAAGAATTCTTTCAGAAAAGAAAAATTGTGACTTTTTTTATAAAGCACATCTCATTACAATGCAAAAAAAAAGCAAAAGTTTAAAAGGTCAGAGTCAAATATGCAACTAAAAAAGCGTAAAAATAAAAAATAGAAATACAGGATAGTGGATGAGATTTTATTTCCAGCCAGGTATTGGCAGTCTTTGAGCAAAATAACTGAGAAGAAAACCGTTTTATGTTAAAAAAGCATGAATGCTTGTTCAGCTTTTCCTGTGACCCATCAATAACCCTTATTGCATTATCCTGCTTACAGCTGTAAAAACAAGGCTTAGAGGAAACGGCCCTCCCACACAGCTGGAATCCACCGGATCAGCACAAATCATCCTGGATGTGGACTTTCTGGGCGATAATGCATCTGATTCCTTCGTCGCTTCCACCCCCCACATCAAGTCTGCAGCATCACCGCATCTGAGACTCCATATGAGGAAACGGGGCTGGTTCACAGAGATCTGACATCAACGCCCGACACCACGTCATGAGAGCCATGAATCACCCCGACTGAATTAATCACACACATGAATCTCATTGTGTGATTGAAGCAGGGCGACTGGCAGTCAGACCGTCTTAAGATGAGACCCTGTTGATTTTATTTGATGCACAAACAGCTGTTTACTTATATCTTACGGATAGATTTGTTTCTGACCTGAATATACTAATACACAATATTAAATTATTTATTTTCTTCTCTGATATAATTAAGTAAGAAGCTTATTTTTCTAAAACTGAGGTTTTTATTTTTTTTATATAGGTGTTTTCTCATCAGTTTTTTTAAGAACTTTGCTCTGTCAATGCCAATCTCAGTCTGTTCAGATTGTAAACAGATAATATAACTTTCTATAAAAATTGCATTTAAGAAAGGCTCCCCCTGCGTACCTGCGGTGAGGTGAAGAAGCAGTCGCTGTGAAGCAAGTTTAATAAAATTTTAAAGGAAATGACAAAACGACTTGAGAGTATTTCATATTTTATTTTCTTTTTTTTCATATATTGACCATTTATAACTATATCAATTTATCCCGCAATAGATGCCTTAATAGACGTTTGAAGGGAGGGACGGCAGAATTGAACGGAGAAACTGCGATTGTTTTCCCATGTTGGTTTTGCTAGCACGTCTTCTATTTGTTCAAGCCTGTGGAAGCAGCACAACCTAGTTGTGGCTCAAAGACACCGGTAATGAAAACTAAACACTGGCAACTGCTATCCAATGCCGTAATCTTTCCTCATCGAAAGACTTACGATAAAATGACAAGTTTGGGTTTGCATGTTTGTCTGTTTGTGCAGCTGATTGCACAGAGCCCTAAAACCAGTTTTAGAATGAAATTAACAAAATAAAAGTGATATTAAGCTACCAACAATCTGCATATGGAATAGCTTCACAGGGCTTAACGATCATTGGTCCTTCATGGCGGAGTGGAGAAACAATGTGCAAACAGGTATCAACAAAGCTTATGGAAACAAGCTTAAGAATATAGGAAAATATCAAATAAAAGATATTTTGTACATTCGTTTCTTGAAATAAAATGCAAAAATTGTATACCTGTTTCTCCATTTGTAACTTAATGAGTTAAATTTCAATTTTAACATTTTTCCTTTATCAATATTCTCTGAAAACAGCAACGAGTGTTTTGTTTTAAGCTTTTTGGGAACATATCGTCAGCCTGTCTTTGTTTCTGGTTTATCTAACCACGATATTGAGTTGATGTTCATAGGAAAAAGTGAGGCTTATTTTGGAAAAAACCAGGACATGGTGTTTCAAAAACTGGAGAAATAAATCTGAGTGTTTATTTAGATTCAGATTTTTACTGAGTTTGTTGTACTCACAGCTGGCACTGGTCTCCTTTGATCCCCTTGGTGGTGCAGAAGCACTTGCCCGTTAACACCTGGCATACATTTGCATGACCGTTGCACTTACAAGCTGGAACAGGTGACAAGAACAGATGTGGGGGAAAGATTGATAAGAACGAGCATGAAAAGAGAGAGAACACATCCATGAATAGAATACTCTAACAATAAGTTGTTGCCAATGTTTGAATTGAAAACATTTGAGAGAGAATTCACATCCCATCACTCCTACAGCCTTCACAATTGTTCTTTGCTTGGGCTGTTTGTGCTAAGCTAGGCCCTGGATTCTTGCTGTTGCATCAAACACATGACGGAAATTGATATTGATCCGGGAACGACGGCAAACAAAAGCCTTTCCCAAAAGATTGGGTGAACTTTAAAGATCTAACAGACAATTGAGAACCTTCCCCACACACCTTCCCCCCCAGCTGCGTATGTTTGAGACTCCGTATGTGTGAGAAATGTAAAAGGTGAAAAGGTGCAGCAATAGGTGGGTGGACTGGCTGCTAAAGTGGTTTGGCAGAGCCAGGCTTTTAGGTTAGCATTTGAAGGAAAAATAAGAGACCCCTTTATTTTAGTTCACCGAACTCAAAACACTGAGAAGACGGATTACTGAGGGCTCAGTGGGCCTTCTACCTCCATTCCCAAATTCTAACATGGTGCATATAAATATTTTACATGACTGGAATGCTTTTAACCAAGTGTCTAAGTTCTTGCTTTACGACATATTTTTACTGGCACACTGCAACTTGAAGATACCATCCAAATGAGTATTTTTTCCCCTCCAACAAATATGAATAGTATAGATTTTTACTGGAGGGTTTCACAAAAATACAGAAAGGTGCAACAGTAATGCTGGAGGAAAAAACTGATATTTCTGCTTTGAGCGTATCGTGGTTGATGAGACACAATAAACCAGCCACTTAGCTAGTAATGGCAAATAATATTCAGACCAAATTCTTGATGGATTTTGAAATATTAAGAAGCTTTTGAGTTGCAGGTGTTTAACCCTTAAGTTGGGATGGATTCTGATGAGTTTGAAGCAACTAAGCGAAACGGTGACAAAGATTCCTTTTAGATCTTTAACTTGAACAAATCCGTCTTCCATCTGATCGGTTTCTGTGCAGACTGCATGGTGCAGCAGATGGTAGCCCTGCTGCCTTTGAGCACAGAGTTTGTATGTTCTGCCTGTGTGTGTGAAGATTTTCTCCAGGTACTCTGGTTTCCTCCCACAGTCCAAAAATTTGAATGTTGGATCAGTTGGTTTTTCTATATGTTTGTCTTGTGAGCTTACCCAAACGGCTTTGCTCCTTTCTGACTACTGGCAGGAATTCTTGCCAATTTCCTCACATTTTGCTTGTCCAGGGTGGATTGCAGCGAAGTTAGACATGACTTGGGTAGATGCCTTTTTACCAATTGACATTCTAAACTTTATTTGAATGCACTGTATCATAATTACGGTATAATTGATCCGAGTAACATTCAAATGATTTTGATTCTGACAATACAATTCTGTAGAACTGATTTGATTACACATTTCTGTATAAATGGACATCCTGAGCAGAAGCTGAATTTCCTCTGGTGCTCACTGGAATGTGCATGCAGGGCAGAGATAACTGGAAGAGCTCATTATTAGATGGGTAAGTCAATGATTAATGCAATTTTATGGGTTTCCTAATATATGAAATGGACGCATTTGTTCTGCCAAATGCCTGGAGAATATATTTGTTGTGAATCTGTGCAAGGTAAACAAATTAAATAGAACAACAAGTGTCTGATTCACTTTTTTTTAAACAACTTGAATCAATGACCTGATCATTGAAACTGAAATCGATCATTTAAATCTGGGCCAAGAATCTGCAAAAAATTCTGGAATACAGGCAGTCTTAATTCCGCATGAATTCAGTATAATTCAAATTATGCAAAGAAAGAAAAAAAAAGCAACAATAATCCAACTGTATCAACTTAAAAGAGCAAATTATTTCAGTGTCTGAAGAGGAATGTGTGTAAAATCTTGTTTTTTAATGTTTTGCTTGGGAGGAAGGAATGCTTCATCAATTTAAATTAAACTGTGGCTTCATAGACAGGTTACAGTGACAGGTATGGATTCACTTCAGAGGAAAATTAACAAAACCCAGAAAGTTTTAAAGGTGCTCTGTTGTTTATTCTCACCTTGCAGCTTTACATTATATCCATTAGAAAATGGTCTCTAGGGATACAAAGCTCCCACTGCGATGTGTTTTTGAATGTGAGCGTGCGTGACTCCTGCATCCCATACTTCAAACAAATGCCTGGGTGTAATTTCTCAGGAATTCTTTTTATATTTCATGTCAAAACAAATGAGGGGGAAGTAAATCTCATCTTTACAAGGATCCTGCAAAACCGAAGTTCAACCAGTGTTCAACTCATTCAGCTGACAGATGCAGAAAGACATCAGAGAGCTATACTGTTATTCCTCTGACTTAGTGCCAACTCCTCTGGTGTGACTGCAATCATTCAACGCTTTAAATTTAGTAGGGAACACAGTATAATCATCTACAGTGAAAACAACGACTCTGTAGAAAGTCTAGATTGCAACGGCAGAAGAATAATTTTCTTCATTTGGCAGCAGGCTTAAGATATAAATCTACTTTTATCCTCACTTGAATAAAGGAATCTTACAAACAAGGCAAAAACTGAGCACCACACCTAAGAAATCAGTAAAGGAATGAAAATGGGGAGCTTTAGTTGAAACGTGCCCTGATTGTGTGCGCTAGAAAAGTGTCTGAAAATGTGTAATCTGGACATTTGACTAGAAAACGTTCACCACATGTAAATGTTCCACAAGTCTCAAAACAACACAATCTGAGAGAAATCTATTGACAGTTTATAATAAGCATAGATAATCCCACCCCATACATTATTATTATTTTTTTTTATTTTTTTTTTTAAATAATCAAAGTTTAAATGCCAGACCCAACGTTGCAGCAACACGTCCAGATTATGTCCACTGGTTCAGAGGAAAACATTTACAACTGGAAGCACAAAATAAATAAAGTCAAGGGAGGTGCAGCACTCACCCTGGCATTTGCCGCCATTGGTCGGGTCGCCGTGGTAACCCGGCATGCAGGTCTCACAGTGTGGACCGGTGGTGAGGTTGCGACACTGTTCGCACACGCTGCCGTTCACACACGTGCTGTGGCCGTTGCACTGGCATGCTGAAGAGAAAAGGAAGTGTTGAAAGGTGTACAGAAAATGCTCGTCAATACACCTGTCTGAGTGTCATGGTGGCGTCGATTTGGGATTAGGGATTTTGCAGCTACGGTTGTTGTTGCTCCCCAGAAATCATAGAAACCCGTTAGTGCTGTCGACACCTTGTGTCTGCAATGTCACATTAATTATTTTTTAATCAGTGCTGCCATTTGGAATTTGCTTTATTGGAACAACTTTTAATTGGCCTCTGGATACGTCTACAACTGGGGGGGGGGACTTTAGAAAATTAGGTCACTGCCTTTCACTTCAATGTGGAGCTTTCAATTAATCTACAGCAGAAAACAACCAAGCACCATTTAGATGATCAAATTACCACTTTCAAAAGGGTATATTATTATCATCCGCTAATGTATAGTGAAGAAGCAAACAAAGAGGTCACATTAAAAAGGAAATAGTAGCATAAGGTTGCACAGAGTCACCAGGGAGGGATTAGTTGCATTCTGCAGCTGAAACAGGATTCCAGTGTAGCGATATCATTTTCAAACAAAAATCAAAAAGCCAAGAATCAATACCCAATAATGCAGCAGATATAGGAGAACCTCAACAGAACGGCGCAGGGTGCAGCTCACTCACCAGGGCAGTTAATAAAGGCCCACTCAAAGCCTTTGTCTTTGAGGCAGCTGGCAGGCTCCAGGTTCATGTCATGGGTTTGGCTCTGCTGGCCTTGCTTTGCCACTCTTTTCATGGGCCCCCGATAGGAGCCCTCCATGCAGAGGCCCTTCCCTGTGCTGCTGGGGTCCCCACACCAGCCACACTCCGGCTGGTCCAAGCACTGGGAGCACGTCCGCAGTCCAGAACAGTTCTGAGCTGGGGAGGAAAAGAAGCACAAATTCACTATTTGGTATGTTTTAACTCGTTGCTGTACTTGATCTTCACTGCAAAAAGAAGCATGTTTGGTCTAGTTTATAGTGCAAGTAAATAATTCCTTAATATTAACAAAAAAATACTTGTTCCATTGGCAGATTTTACTTACAATATTAATATTCATCAATATTAAGGAATTATTTACTTAAACAAGATCCTATACCTTGCTGAAAAGTTACTTGTAAGTTAGTTTTGTCTTATTTCAAGTGCACCAAGATATTATTTCCAGAAACTAAAATTACTTGGAAAAACTTTGTGTTTTTGCGGTGTTTTTTTCAACAATGGATTTTCATATATAGCAGTCTTGCTAAAGTATCTATATGTTAATAACATTACAACCACAAACCTCAGTGTGAATTAGACAACATTAGTCAACGAACAGAATCATGAAGTTTGGGGAACACAGGAAAAATGTTGTGGAGACGCTTAAACCAAAAGACTCGCTACTTAAATTGCACAAAATACTGACTAAAAAGAGAGACAGCTCAATATAAATGCACATCACATTTGCCCTACTTAAGTAATAAAACACACAAAGATTTGAAATATTAATTCGACATAAATTCAGCTTCAGAATGTCATTTATTACCACACACTTGATCCTACTCGCAAAATTTCTAACACCTGGAGTTTCAGAATATTGGAGGTTCTTTACACAAAAACACAATCCGGTTATAGAATGATGGGCACTAAGAAAACTGATCAGAAAGAGATAAGTGGATAAGAAAAAGCACAATGTTCAGCATTTAGTGGCTGTTGGTGTCCGAACCACAGACAGACATGAGATGAGAATACGCCTGAAAACAATAAAACTTTCACATTTCAGCAAAGTTTCAGAAAAGGGATTAAATGTGCTGCACATCGTGGCACTTTACCCTAACTTTAGAAACCTGAAGGAGAAACGCTGTTCTGCCATCTAAGAGACTCTTAAGGACACTTCGATTGCTTGACAACTTTTCAAAGCCACCACTCGGCCGCTCAACAGACACCTCAGCGGAGAAATGCCACCACTATTTTAAGACGACAAACATTGAGTGCTTTTACCTCAGTTTATGTCAAACAAATCTCCAGCTATTCCGCTAATGGATGTGAAACCATGACAACACAAGAGCAATCAGAACAAAGTAAGGCCATTTAAGTTTGCTTTCACGACAGGCCATAAGTGGAGGATTTCTGCGGAAAATGCTCTCGGAAAAAACAGAAGACGTTTGGATGAGGACTCTTGCTTTGCCACAAAATAAAAGCATGTTGGAACACAGAAAAGCTCCTTTTACAGAGATCAAATGTGATGGCTGGAGGTGTCTCCAAAAAAAAAAAACACAAAATGATGTATTGTCTTATAAAGATTAGATAACAAGCTCTGGATACGATGAAATTGGCCTGTTAATGTTGCAAAAATGGCTTCTTGTGTTATTTTCTATTGGTTGGGGATAGAAATGCTTGTTTTTGGTTACATTACATTCTGATTGAGTGATTTATGCTGTACAACTTTCAATTCAACCACAGAGAGCTTAGATTTATTTAGGTCCACATCAGAGTCCCTGTCTAAAATCAATTCCCTTTAATGGTTGTTGGTATAATGTCTGTCAGCCGTACTATTAGGAGGCCCATACGTAGAGTCAATTATTTATAAAATGAAATAAAATAGTTGTCAGTTTTTGCACTTGCAAAAATGTGTAGGTTATGTGTGTCATTTTGTCAGTCCAAGAATTACAGGTTCTCCCTTCCATCAATATTTCATAGCAAAACATCAGGGCTGTGCAACATATTGTGTGTGTGTGTGTGTGTATATATATATATATATATATATATATATATATATATCAGGGTTAAATAAAAAAAATCACAATGTCCTTTTTTTTCAATATTCTGCAGCATGACAAATCCTGATAGGGGCTCATCCAGTTTGAAAAACTGAGTCTGATTTTCTTCCCATCAGATAAATATATATTTTGTCATTATTTTTATTTTTTAAATACCTTCTGAACACTGGTCCTTCAATTTAAAAATGTTCGGAAAAGTATACAAATTTATGACACTCTCAGGAGAACTTCTTCTATAGGTTTTATGTGCGTGCACTTTCCTAGAACCACACCAAAATACGCTACAGAAAATATCAACAAGTTATATCAAAACACAGAGAATAGTAGCATTAGCATAGCACTTCAAATTGGATAATGGGTTTTTTCTCTGTAGCTCCTTCAGAGCTGTTGTTTCTCATTACAATGTTTTTCAGCATTTTGTAAACGGGACAAAACAAAGATTTAGTGCTAACTTTAGGGGAGGAAAGCAGTGCTCAAATACCATTCCACTAAAATGAAGCAGGGAAAACACCCTGCGGCAAGATAAACTCAATATGGCTTTGCATGTCTGAAATTTACTTTAGTATATTCAGTTGTTCAGAATCTATGATGATGCAGAAACTACATTTAGTTAACTGACTCTGTGATTTGAAAGGGGGGGAGCACAATTTTCACATAATCAGGTTAAAGGAATTTCTTTAGTTGGAAAAAGTTCCATGTTTGTGAAAAACAAATAACTACTTGTCCGAGTAATCTTCAAAAAGAGCATTTTATCTACTGAAAGCACCAAATACAACAACTCTTGTAAAGCACAGTAATCATCTGTGCCACTGCTGCATATTTTTCTCCTGCACTTGTGGTTTCAAATGCATTTATATACAATACCCAGCCTAAACAATACACTCACGCTCAAATTAAAGAAGGAACAAAGAAAGTAGGCACACAAATTCAAGATCGAAACAGCTTTCCGACTTCACCCAGGCAAACAGAATGAGGGGGAAACAAAGGGAATTTTTAGAACAACCTTCCTTGTCCTTCATGCCAACAGAGACTAATTCCTCAAGACAAATATCCACAGCAAACAGAATCTCTGTGTTGCCCAACACCAGCAGACACAAATGAATTTGAGACAGCACTCCTGGGCTCCCTAAATTTGTTACTCGCTAAACTGATCAGAGATTTTTCTCAATGTGACACAACGGTGGAAATAATTCATACATCACGCACCAGCACCAAAGCAAAGTGCTTTTGTCGACCTTCAGGTGAAGGAGCTCCCCAATCAGCTTACTGTTGGGTAGTCAAAGCATATTTTCTCCTTCATATGTGTTTGGTATGTAATCTAGCTTGTTGCTTTTTCAGTTTTTTTGGAAGATTATTTGTGTGTGTAACCTCTGAATAAGACTAAAGTTTCATTAAATACTCTTGTTTGTGAAACAAGAGCTTAAAGCACCACCATGAAGAGAATAAGAGTTTGGATTTAAAAACTGGTTCCTGTTGATCAAAATTGGAGAGCTAATAGCTTAGAAATTTGTTAAACTGAGGCTGGGAACAAATGTTCTTCTTGGAGGAAGGTTAAGAAAAGACTTGGCTTGTTCTGTCTTAGATTTTCGAACCTTGTTAATCTAGTTTTTAAACAAAGTAGGAATTATTTATCTTAATCTGTTCCATCTTATCTCAGGCCAAGTTCATCAGTGATGAGGGTATAGAATTTGCATAATGACTATTGAGAAGCAACAGTGAAAAAGTTACATTCATTAACATTTTTTTAAACTACATGCAATAAAACAGTGACATCAAACTAAAGCATCCAGGAATGTCTGAGGAAATATTTCTGCTCCAAAGCCTGACATGAATGAAACAGGAATGTTTGAGGAAATATTTCTGCTCCGAAGCCTGACATGAATGAAACCAGCCAACACAAAGCTCTTAAATCCCTAGGTAGGGTGCTGGTTTTATAGGTCTCCAAGCTACTGCACTTTCAGCATTTCTCCTAAATGAGAAATTGTGGTAGAGGAACAATGGTAAACCTTTTTGACCCACGTTTTCTAAAACTAGTCAAACTCAATTTTCCATCATCATCAAAATTTTTATTGGTCTTTTTTTTTTTTTACTAGAAACCCCTTACCTCTAAACTGATTCTCTGTTTTTGCATTTTCTGCACCACTTAACAAAGCACAAATACAGACAAACAACATTCACCTTTGTTAAAACAAAACCATTCACCGTGTTAAAAAAAAAATTCCCCTTTTGCCTACTTTCCATTCCACTCCAGCCACTATTTCATCATACAAGATTACTTAAAGGCATCTTACGGTAAGGAGTCCATCTAAAGCGCAGTCAGCAGGGACACCAGCAGTTGGCCGTGAGTTTATATGCAAAAGTAATTGACCATTAAAAGCCAAAACAGCTTCCAAAGTCAATCACAGGAAACTAATACGATTTTCCCTGTGAATCAAACACCTTCCACTTTAAGCTGTTTTCTTCCTCGTAACCTCTTCTCTCTCTCTCTGTGATGAATATCGACCGATTACAGCAGCCAATCTAGGGGAACTTATTGTCCCTCGCATTATTGTCAGACTTCCAAGATGACTCTCCTAGATTAAATGCATGGTGAATGCACTTACCCATACACTCTGCAGTCTGCCACTCCAAACACTGGCCATAGGGGAAGGAGATCACATATGCATTGGAGTCCACACAGCGCCGTGTGCTGCCACACCACATGCACTCCATTGCTTGGCTGGTACAGTTGGCGCAGTTTGTGTGCAGCGAGCAAGGCTTCTTACAAGACCCACGACTGCTCTGATTGGGGTTCCCTGCAAAAACACAAGACAGTGATAACTTAAGAAAACCTATTTTAGGTAAAAATGTGTTTAGTTTCATAGTATCTGACAATATTTGTCACTAACCAGTGGTTTTTTCACAAATGAGGCCATGAGCGGTCGCAGTGCACGGATTGGCCCGAAGGCCTGAAACCTGAGGCTCCTCCAAGTAGGCACAAAAACCAGAGTCACTGGGCTCTCCAGGCAGCCAGCGCAAGCTGCCATTGGTGAAGGGGGACATGTCCTCCCAACCCCAGTATGACACGTTGATCTTCCTCAAGCCCACCCAGGGAGACAGTCGCTGTAGGAACAGAGCTGAAAGTTACTGCATATTTAAACAAAAACATCCTAAATGCTGTTCAGTCATGCTATTATAAAAAAAAATAATAGGAATAATTGCTCCATTTACACCTGGGAAGCAAAAACCCCATTAAAGGTCTTCTAAACATAATTTCACAGATATGATTACTTATTTGCCTCCAGGATTCAGCTTTTAATGTAATGGGAAAATAATGTGGAACAGTACATCAAGGTTCTGAACAGCAAAGTTTGAAAATAGGCAGACAGACTGCAATTTATATCCTCATGAATACAACATGCATGACAAACTCATTAATGGGGTTTTGCAACTCTTTTGCAGCTGATGGAAGAAAATGTTGCTGTAAAATCGAAGAAAGAATTAGCAAAATGACCAAATTTTCATTGGCAATGAAGAGATTTAAAATATAACGCAGAGATTAAATAATGAAAAATCTATACAGTACGTTTTAAGAAAATGTAAAAAAGTTGGGTAGAGAAATTCTCATTTAGTTAAGTCTGCATGAATATATAATATCAAATACAATTTAAGGGTGCACCGATCGAAGTTTTCTGGCCGATCACCGATCTTTAAAATAACAGATGCTTCCAAATCTGAGTTTGACCAATACCAATTTTATTTTAGAACTGTCTGGTGTTATAGGCACAATACACCTTCAACGTTCCAGTCTCATTTTATAGAAAAGCATCAAAAAGTGCTCTCAAAAATGAAATGTTTAGATGTGACCAGGGGGGGACAGCCTGTCAGATCTCTTATTACAGAGCAAAAAGGAACAGTGGCTCATTTTCAGACCTATGAAGAGGAAGAAAAAATTGGCCTCTCATGCAAGTATCAGTCGATCACTGACCACCCAAAATTAAGAAAATTGATGCAGCCCTAGAGTGACCTGTTTCAAAATATTTACAATGTAGACAGGATGATCAACAAATCCTTTCTTAAAAACAGCAACTAGTCAATCAAACCTTGCAGCCTGACATTCAGCTTCTGCAACTGAAAATTTGTGGACTTAGCATCAAAGCTTGCTGGGAAAAAGAAGCTTGTTCATTACAACAAAAGCATGAGATCATGTTGCAATCTGCTAATGGATTTTTAAGTAAATCTCAGTGGCAGTGCATGTATACATATATTATAGAAAAGCATAAGCATATTTTACAGAAAAGCATAAGACATCCATTAATCCACTCATTCTCCCAGCACACTGCCATCTATCCATCCATTGGTTCACCCATAGGTCAGTCCAACTGTTTATACAACATCCAAATATGAAATTTCCTTTTATTAGTATATAAAAAAGGGAATTACAAAATTACTATGAGAATCACTTTCCTCACCCAAACTGATTATCATCTTTTTTTTTTTTACCTTCTCTTGCTGCTGAAGCTTTTTAAGTTCCTCAAGTACAAAGTCGACTTGCTTGGAGGTGGTGAGTGAGGCGATGTTGCCGTTGAGGTTCTTGCAGTAGTGCTGGGCGTTGTCGTAGCTCTCACGGCTGGAGTTGATCCTCAGACAGGCGTCGCCCACCTGGCTCCAACCCTCACTGCACTGCTGGGCTGGAAGACAGAAACATAATCAAAACTATCATTCACTGTGATGCTTTACTGAGTTCAACGTTTGTCCACAGAAAAAGTTGAGCTTCATTTACTTAGAGAAGTTGGGGGGGAAACAACATTTAAAGTCTGAATGTGTGCTGTATATTTAGTTTTCTAATTTGCATCTATTGGTCTTAGAAGAGCTTTTTGTGTGTGTGTGTGCGTGTGAGATCGGCAAGTCTCTTTCATGTATGACAAATACGCACACACACCCACACGCACGCACACACACACGTTAAACAGATATTATTTGCCGCTCCCACCGCAGTCCCCCTCAGGCGACAACTCTTCATGAGCTGAAAATTACGGATAAAGTGACAGCGCCATTTCTTCAGATTCTGTCGCCGTCGATGTCAACAACAGGGCTGGGTGGGAGGAAGTAGCTGAGAGGTAAACTAAATGCACTGGCAAAGCTGATAAACAACATCAGGATGACAGATTGAAAAACACGCTTACAAAAAATAAAATAAAATAATCTTAATCTTTAAAACATTCACTCCACAGATAGATTTATTTATTCAAGTTACGTGAACCAAACCCTGACGGCCAAATTCATAGAGTATCTTCCTAAATTACGTATTTAGCAGAGAATGTCAACAGATCCATTTGTAATTTCCAACAAGGAAAACATCCTTTACTCAAATGTGGGAGAAGAAAAAAAAAAACATCTGATCAGCATCCCATGCATGAATTATTGTTCTTCATGCTCCACTGTCAGGCTTACCAGGCAAAGAGTGGCACTGTGAGTGGTTCTGCTCCCACTGACAGTTGAGATTCAGCGAGCAGCTCTTGCAGTTGGCGAGCTTGCTGCACACCTGCTCGATGCGCACCGGGCACTCAGTGAAGTTCTTCACGCCCTGGAAGCAGGGCAGAGAGAGGGCAAGGGTGAGGAGAAGAGTGTCTGTAATTTCAAGATAAAATGAGGGAAGGCTGCATCTGTTTGGTGAAATTAACTGGCTCAACAGTATCATCCGGTGTCCGCCATCGTGTAGCGGATTGGACAGGGGAACAGCTTAGTAAACAGCTATAAATATTCACAACATGCATGTTCAGTTTGGAAAATCTTGGGGAGGGAAAAAAAAAAAAAGTTGTGTGTTTCAACAAGCTAGATTAAAAGTGCTTTGCTGCCCCCTGTTGATACACTTACAGTGGTGCAGTTGCTGGAGGCGGAGATGCACTTCTTGTCGTCGCACCACTGGCAGCCTTTGGTGTTTGCCGCACAGCTCCCACAGTCCGAGAACTTATAGCACAATTCATCCACCGTCACTGTAAAGAAAACAAATTAATTATTTGGAGTGAGTTTCTTCCTGAGCTGACTAAATATTGTGAACGTAAGGCGTGATCTGTCGGTCGGTGTTACCTGTTTTATAGGAGCAGGAAGGTACCGGAGAGAAGCTGCCGTTGGCCATGCTGGGCTCCCAGGGGACACAGCGGCCTCTGCTCCAGATGCAGCGGACCCCCGGCCCGGCTTTCACACACCCATCCTCTGCCGTGAAGGCCTGGCAGCTGGGAGGCCGATACACGAGCACGTCATTCAGCAAAACACTGGAAAACCCTCCAAACACATACATAGACCTGACAGAGAAAACAGAGCACTTCATTTAATTATACACCAAGATAACCAACACAAACAAGTTTCACAAGCAAAGGCCAAAACAGAGTCATTAAAAATATTCCACTAAGATTTCATGCCACTTGACATAATGTTTCATGCTAATTTAAACTTAAGTAGGTTTAAAATTTGCTTTCATGTTGCACAAACTTTGTTAAGGCTATCTTTTATAGATAGGGTGTTCAAGACAACAGGTCCTTTATGAATTTAGTGCCGATTTTTCTGTGGTTTTCTGGTTTAAAATTCAAAATAGATATATGCTGATCCATAAACGCATAAACACAAGTATGGACAGAGATATGGATGAAGGGACAGATTGATAAAATTACACACAAATTACTGCCTGGATGGGTGAGGGACAAATAGGTGGATGGATAGTTTATCGGATGTTTGGGCAAAAATAGACAGATGTGCAGGCAGACGGAGGAAAAAGATTTTTCATAAAATATTAGAATCCTGAAATATGTAATGATGTAATAAAACCAGGCTTCAAAATGTAGCAAAACAAAATTAAAACCCCATTATGTAATAATCTACACAAAATCCAATAAAATCCTTAAACGCATTTTGTAATACATTCTTCCACTTATATAACAACATTATTACATTTGGGCCGATTATTACAAAATGTGTAAGCTCTTTCTTAGAAATGACAAGATAATCATGTGGCGTATAATGTGATAAACAATCAAACTGTTTGTGTTCATTCTAACCATTATAATAAATGATTTTGTAGATCCTATATGCATTTAAACTGAAACTGGGGTCAATAAATGCCAAACTTTTGGTCGTTTAGCTGCTTTTTCAAACCCTCAGTATTAACCTACATGTCATTCAAGGCAAAATGATTCAAATGCTTTCAGGATTTTACTATATTTCCATCTGCTATAGCATAGTGTGGTTTTAATGATGTTTTATAACATTTTAAAGCCCAATTTTATTCAATTATTACATATTGTGGCACGCCTAACACTTGAGTTTTAGAAACGTACCCGTTGCTAACGACGGCGGCGTGACCGAAGCGGTTGACGTCCCTGTGCAGGTCTGGTTTGGGGAGGACTGTCCACTTGTCACAGGCTGGGGGATAAAAACTGGGTCAATTTTCACTAAACAAAGGCATTTTTCCTCATTCCCTAAAACTAAGAGAAATTCTTAAACAAAAAGTTAGCTTCTGCTTCATAAGAACATTTCTTTCAACATATTCCAACATACCGATGTCGTATGCAAGGAAGTCAGCAGAGAAACACTTGGCCCCGTTGCTGAGTGACGTGTCATTATGCGTGTTGCCGCCGAAGACGAGCAGAGTGCCGCTGAGAAGCGCCGCAGAGTGCAGGTACCGTGGAAAGCCGCTTTCTCGCAGAATGAACCTGCGAAACGTGCGTGACAAGTCTGTGTCAGAGACAGCTGTGGCAAGACGCCGCCGCCACACACCGTGTTGCACACGATTATGATGATTTACCACGTCCTCGTGTTCACGTCGTAGCGGTAGAGGTCATCCACAAGGCCGTACTTGCCGGCTGGGAGAGCTTTATAGCCTCCATGGACATAGACGCTGCTGCTGGAGCTGTCAAACGTGCTGCTGTGGCCGTAACCTCCCTGAGGGACGGCACCTTTTGTCTCAGGTACCAACCACACTTTGGATCCTGAAAAGAAAACATATGGAAAGCTTTGAAGAGATAGAAGATTATACTGAAAGGGAAAAAAACTCAACAAATCCAGTGGTTACAAAACAGTGTCACTGACGTTTTGGTAAGAAAAAAAGAATAATAATCATATTGCACATCACCTAAAGTACATCCTTCCTTCTGTGAAACATGGCAATGGCAGCATCATGCTGCGTTAATGCTGGTCAAGAGTTTATGGGAATACTGCTGAAGATAATTACAAGGGAATAATGATAAAAATCTGCTACGCTGCAAAAGACTTGACTGGAGGTTCAAAGGTGTTACAATAAAACAGCCTAGTCAAATTCAAGACAGACTGTAAATATTTAACTGAAAACTGTAAATCCTACTGTTGCAAGCAAAAAACAAGTTTCAAAATTGAAACTTGTATACCTATATTTTTTTAATGAAATCTTGAAAAACTTTAAGAACTTTTCAAGAACCTAATGTTCAAGCTGACCAATAATAATACGGTTGTCCACTGAGACAAATAAAAATATGTCCCAAATGAGTGAAACAGAAGCTGTAAAACTATTTGAAAAGAATGTAATTAAACAAAAATCAACTATTACATACAAATAACAAATTACTCTAAAAACATATTTTTTTATTTAAAACTTTTTAAAAGTTTCACTTTTGCAATGCATGTTTTTCTTATTTTACTTTTTGAAACATGTTATATACTTGCAGTAACACTGGAACAAATTTATCTCCATTGAACACAACTGTGTGTTGGTCTGTCACGTAAAATCCCAATCATGCGGTTACAACGTGACTAAATGTGGAAAAGGTTTTGCCTTACAAAAATGTTTGCAAGGCAATGCAAGAATGGAAACAATTAAAGTGCTTAGTGCGGAAAAAAACAGGTAAATAAAAATTTTTTACTGCAGCAAAGTATAAAACAAAACAAGAACAAAACACACATTTTAAGACAAGGTTTGTTTTTAACTGATTGTCATTTATTCTTCATGTCAGCAAGTCGGCAACAGACAGAAACTATCAGCCATCAGTTAAATAAATAGCAGACATGATTAATCTAAGTAATTTTCCTGTCATCCTAATGCATCATAATAGCTAAACATGAAATGTTATGCTGTTTATTATTGTAACTGTTTGGTTTATGCTGTTTTCCAACTTTATGATTTTTTTTATCAACTGACTGAATCAGAAAAAAGTGAAATCAGTTAACTTCATGTGGTTTACACATGAGTTAAAAACTAACCTTCACTATTCAGTGTACGAGCATTTGAAGAGGAAATAAACTTTTAAACTAGAAATGGGATGACTGAGGTCATCAAGCGGTGCCGGGTTTGGCAGCGGAGTTGGGACTCACTCAGGTCGTACTCCTGTACGTTGCTGATGTAGCTGTAGATGGGGGAGTAACCAAAGATGACCAGCATGATGGTCTCGCCGCTGCTCAGCTGCACACAGTGGGCCGTGTGACCCTCCACAGCGTAAACCTGAGTCTGGGCCGGCGAGCCGACGACGGGGCTTCTGCGTTGCCACGTCCGACTTGGCATGTTGAAGACCCACAGCTCGTCTGTCACGTTGCCCCAGCTGGCTTCAAGCTTCCCACCAAACATGTAGATGTCGTCCTGAAAAGCAGAGAAACTTGATTGGTTTGTTACAGAATGCATGGGAGGGAGAGGATACTCCCTCCCATGCAGTCCCATGTTCCGAGACTGATTCAATTTAATCTCAACTGATACTGTTACAATATTCAAAAATATCACAAATATAAGACTCTCAAAAAAATCAAGCAGCCCTGATATCTACAGATTTTTCGCAATGCGACTCATACCCGACTTTTTCATGCCCAAAACAATCCGACTTGTGTGACTTCCACATGTTGTAAAATCTGGTATGTATCTGACAATCTACGTCTTTGTCGTGAAACGTACATCATAATTCCACACAAGAAGAAGCCAGACGTGGTAAATCTGAATAACTGGAGTGCAGACACTGGATGGAGCTTTGATAACACTATCGACCCCATTGTTCAACAACTTTAAAATCAATCCACAGGCAAAAGAATCCATTATCACTTATGTAAACAGGATCTACATTCATTCTGAATGCAGGTGGCTAAAAAGTCTAACTGCAATCACAGTTTATTAGCAGTATTTCAGCAAAACATAAAAAACTGGACCTACTTTGTGAATGTAGATGTAGTCATTCCCTATATATGCTGAATAAAACGTCCTGTTTTGTAACAATTACTGTGATTTTATAGAAGTATGTCAGACGAGCCAAAGCAACCATGCACAGCAGAATGCAACACCTGGGTGTCTGTAGTGGTGTAGATACCTGGAAGGCAGCAAGTGAGTGTCCGTATCGTGGCACAGGGCCACCGGTGATGGGCACCGTGTTCCAAACGCCGCTCTCCAGATTGTAGCTGCAGAGAAACAAACGTCACATGTCAACTAAATGCAGTTTGTTCCACTGTGGCAAAATGTTAATTATGTAATCAAAGCAGCCAAAACATATCTGTTCATATCATAGAATGGTTCATAGATTAATTAATAGAAAAAAAAATGTTATAATATTTTTATAACTAGAAATATTCGGTAACACTTTATTTGAAGGGGTGTGCATAAGACTTGCATAGCACTGTCATAAACATGACATAACACCTGGACATGAGGGAGTCTTCATAAATGTTTGACTGTTGTCATGGTGAGTAATAAACAGTGACACTTTTATTGCAAAGCTGCACTAAAAGTTGAACCAAAAGTCAATCAGAAGTGTCAACGTTGCATTATTTAGTAAATAATGACACTTTTAGTGCAAAGTTACATTAAAACTTGTATTAAAAGTCCATTAAAAGTGTCAACTTTGTATTAAATGTTATTTACCAAATGATACTTCATGACAAGTCAAACATTAATGTTTATTAAAAATAAAAAATAAAGCGTTACCCAATATTCTAGCAGTAATAATCAATAACATCTAATAAATGAGAGGTAACATGAATGATTTTTGCTTTTTTGCTACCAGAATGTACCCAGGTATAAGCTTGTAGGCGACAGACCTGCCAATGGCATTTTGCCTGCGGCAGTTTTTAGAACCTTTATAATTATCAGAAGGTTCCTTGAGATAAAATCTCTCTTCTGAGGAAGACCTGGAAGTGGTCTGACAAGTTTCTATGGTGTGAGAAGCATCAGCACAACAAAGGAATAGAGATATGATTGAATGCAAACCGTCACAATAAGACACAAAGGCATACATAGTCTGCACTTACAACTACTTCCCAAGAAAATTTTAATTGCCTGTAGTTTCTTGTAAATAGTTAAGAGTCTGGATGAAACGTGCAGTGTGGGTTCAGCTTGATATAAAAGCAAGTAACTCATGTTAGAAGTATTTTTTCTTTTGTAATAATTGTATAAAGACAATGCAACCATAAAATTGTGGTGTTTTTCCAAATGTACACAACCTTGTTGGAACAGACAACAGATCAGAAATTCAGTGTATGTCTGGAGAAGAAGTTAAAAATCTCAGCATGATCAGTGTGTCTGTATATATACGGTCATATTAAACTACAATACATGCACCAACAAACCTAGCTAGTCAGATTAAAAGTAATTTCTGAAAATACTTTCTAAGCAGAATTTTCTTTAAACACATATTTTGGTTTTAAACATGTTTTTATTGGTCTGATTTAATATTCAAATCTTAAACATCTTGTTTTCATTAGCTCTAATCTAAAAAATGAACACAAATGAAAGCTTGAAAAAAGTCTGTGTATAATTAATCTACATAATGCTTTCACTTTGTTAATATAATGTAAATAAACATTCTTAAACCCTTGAATAATGCAGATACATCCAGAATCAATTGTGGCTTTTTTTTCCCCACTCATGTTGTTGGTTTGGATCTGGTCACTTGCACATCAACCGATGCCTTTATTTGTAAAGAAGTAAACAATGCTTTGGTTCAGCCGCAGGCTCTGCACAGTGATGAGTACATAATTTACAGCTTGTGTGCGATAAACAGGAACACCTGGTCACATCAATGCTCTGTTATTCAAACAAGACAGAGCAGGAACGTCAGGAATCGTCATCACACCTGGTGATTAATAAACACCGAGCCGAACATTAACGACAACAAAAAGCCGTTCGCATGGAAACACAAAACCTCTAACGAACAAAAAATTCCAAAGAAGCAGCTTCTACTACAAACTGCCCACACCAGCCTCCGATCTCTCCAAAATAAATCAGAAACAATTCAGAGAATAGTGGCAAATATCACCAATAACCAGGCAGAGATCAAAAATATTTTTCTCTGGTTTTTATTGCAATTTCTTTGAGCTGTCTAATTTTAAGACGATAAACGATTATGTAACTCAAAAAATACATAGCAACTTACTTGAGAATCATTTGGAATGAGCTGTAGTTGAATGTGTATCCACCAACCACCCACATGACCTTCTCCTGCACCACGGCCTTATGGGAAGCCCTGGCCAGGGAGGTGCCAAAGGGCTTGACGCTTGGGAGGATCCAGAAGGACTCGGTTGAAGGTACAGTCAGCGAACAATCTGGGCCTGCAGATAGCGAAGGCATTACCACATGCAAGTTAAAAATACAATAACGCAATACAACAAGCTCTATGCAATACATCCACACTGATTGTTCGGTTTCCATACCCCTAAATATAAACTCCTTTCACATTTTGTCATGTTCCAACTGCAAACCTAAATATGCTTTAATGGTATTTAATGTGATATAACAAAAGAAATGTCCAAGTGTGATGAACCTTTGTTTTCTGTCCCTTTCTAATGTGATACTCCTAAAACTCAGAGCAAACAATTGAATTCAGAAGTCAGTTAGCTAGTAAATAGAGATAACCTGCGTGTTATTTAATCTCAGCAGAAATGCAACCAACTCTGTAAAGGCCAAGAACAACATCTGAGAACAAACATCAAGGGACACAGCAGACAGGTCAGGGATAAAGTTATGAAAGTTTAAAGCAGAGTTACATAATGGGAACAGTTTAGGAGAACTATAAATCTAACACACCAAAGTTTGGTGCTGTCATCTAACATCCTGTAAAGAAGATCAAGTGATGTCAAGGCAAAAGAAAAAATAAAATAAAAATACATGCTCCTAAAGTTCACCATTTTTAAGATGAAAACTGTATCTGTATGTATGGCAGGAATATTTTCACTAATATAAACTGCAAGCAAGCCAAACCTGAACATAAATAAGCCTGAAGTGATCAAATGAAAGAAGCTGCCAAACGTCAGTGTGTTAGTGAAGGGTATGCTGAATTACTGTCAAGTTCCATCATGCAAAAGCTTTTGCTTCCTTCCAGCTGGAAAAATATAATAAGGCTGCAGTCAAAGGGCTTATCAACATGATAGCAATCAGCGTTACATTGTGTCATAACACAACACAGCTGTTCCTGTTTCCCTGGTACCACACTGCTCATGACATCAACCAACAATTTAGCATATGGTGCAGAAAAATTCTGCCAACATTTCAAAAGAGTGGAGTTATCACAAGGCTTCAGCAATGTTTTGCTGACGCCTGAAGATCCAGATCTGGTTCATTTTTAATCAAAGTCATTATTTTGTGCTCTATGTATAAAAATACCCTGATTTTAGAGGAGACCTCATTAGAAACGTGGTAATCAAGCACAAATAACAGTCGATTTTATTCTAAATGTAAGCAATGAGAAAACGTCCTACTTTTTTTGTAAGTACTGTGAAACCTCGGGTTTTTTTTCCTCAAGGTTAACATACAGTGAAAATCCTATATCAGCATTCACAGCCCACCCACTTGCAGAAGTCACTTTGACTTATAAGCGTAATCTTTTCCTCTTCCCCCTCGGCTCTCACCTTGCCAGCTGTCGTTGCAGACACACAGCTTCTCGCCGGTGAGGTCGCAGTAGCCGTGGTCGGGGCTCCCGCAGTTGTTCCTGCAGTAGGGGATGTCGCACGCCTCGCCCTTCCAGTACTTGTCACATTCACAGTACACTCTGCTGGCGACCGAGTTCCCCGGCGTGCACTTCCCGTGACCGGAGCAGTTATTGGGACAAGAGTTTATCCTGGAGATAAAAATACATGAGTAGAAAAGATTGGTTCACGTAATTATCAGCTGAAATACAACTTAAATGCTCAGCGTCAAATACGTACGAGTAGAGTATGTTGAATCCTGTCAGATTGTAGGCAGCGTCGCTGAAAAAGTGTAGCAGTGCGTAGCCTGAAGTCGTCTCGACTTCAGGAACCGTCTCGTTACCTCGTGTCTCTGGTACGATCAGGCCACTGTGGAAATATATACACAAGCCCATTTAGTGTTTTTAAATACTTCTAGAGAAATGTTACAAAAAATGATCAATCTGAAGCAGAAAAACTTCAAACTAGTGACATAGAAAGTGGTTTCTTTTTTTTCTGACTTCTAATTTTAGATGTGTGCATATCGACTGATCAATCTGGAGTTTCTCACCTGAAAACAGCAACCAGAGGAGCATAAACAGAGTCTCCGTCGTAGACGTACATGTGGTCCCAGCTGCACTCGGTGGCAAAGTGGTTGAATCTTAACCGCAGAACCGCATTAGGGCTGAAAGAAAAAAAAACATCCACATGTTTCTGTCTGATAAGAGATAGTTGGAATAACGTTTACAGCTCAATTTGGGAAGAAACGTGCAGAAAAAAATGCAAATAAAAACATTAGAATTAAAAAACTCTAACTTTAAAAGTCATTTCATGCACCAGAAATCAGCAACAGCTACAATAAAATATATATTATAACATTTAAATTCCCAGGGCATTCAACTGCTGAAGAAGTTTTTAATTAGTTCAAGTGGCTACACTCCGCAATTTGAGTTATTTATGAAAGAAAACAGTTTTGTAATTAATTTAAAAAGCAAATATGAATTAATGATTGTGTTTTGGTCTAATAATGCTCTTAGTCCACAGAAACATCCCAAATCCAACTGGACCTGAAAATAGCAAGTTAACTTTGGCTAATTATATTTCTAGTTAAAAAAAAAAAAAAGTAAATTCTAAATGGTGGTTAGAATTGGCATATAGAGGCTCTTAATCCTTCATAACTGTTGTTTGTGAAAGAGTAGCAGAAACACAATCATACGGACACTTTTGCATGTTCTTTTAAGTTTTATGTTATGACGTTTTACCATAATATGCTTTTAAAGGCTGATTAAAGTTAAGTGCTCCTCCACATTTGTGCCCACGTCACTCCAAAGAAGCCATCTGCCACATGAAGTTTTGAGGATTCTTCGTAACTTTGCTTCAATCTAGCCAAAAACCATCAGAAAATGTTGATTGGAGCCACAGTTGTGGACGTATTTTAAAATCCCACCTGGAACTCTTTGCTTTCTCGTTTAATACCATGACATAGTCAGAAAAAGAACTGTGAAGCCCTATAAGTCCAGGTCAATCTTGGGGGGAAAAATTCATATGGCTGAATGTGTCACGTTTATCTGTACAAAGAATTATATGCAAGTACAGACATGTTGGGAATGTCCGACCGTCATACTGCTCAGGAAGGAGATGGATTCTTGTTTCGCAGACACGGTTCGTTTTAGTCTGAAATGTGAAAATCAATTCCAGAAAAAAGCCAAAGGCTTTGTGAAAATGCTGTCTAAAGCTAGTAAGACTGTGTCATTATCCACAGTGGAAAGTGTCCTGCACTGAAAGGCCACTCAGCAAGGAGGAAGCCATTATTCCAAAAGAAACATAAAAAAGCCAGACTCTATTTTCCAAATGACCTTCGTTTCTGGAGGTATGTTCTGTTGTCTGATGAAACTAAAGTGGAACAGTTTGGTCATAATAACCAACGTTACCTCTGGAGTGAAAGTATGAGACTGGGAAAAACATCCCAACTGAGCAGCATCATGTTGTGAGGCTGTTTAACTGCAGGAGAGATTGTGCACTTCATAAAATAGATGCCATCATGTGGAAATATTGAAGTAGCATCTCACAGGAAGTTAACACTTGGGCACAAATGGGTCTAAACAGAAAACTTTCCAGCAATCAACACGTACACTCTGTCTATTGTAAGAACATGTGAATATAAATGACTTATAATATCTACAGGGAGGAGTGTGGTCGGATGTTTTTTTGCTTGATCAGGCCTTTTGATAATATTTCATACAAGTTGACTACTGTTTTGTTCCACAATGAGTGGAACAACAGGAAGTATTGAGCCTTTTATACAAACTAAAGCACTGATTAAACACATTTTTAACCACATGGTTTGCTTGTTTACCAGTTGGGATTAATTTGGGATAAAATGGCAGCAGCTAAGTGATAAAAATGACTGCAGCACAGGGAAAAACTGTCCTGAAGCCTTTTTACCGTCAAAGTAAACATAAAAAAATTCTCAATTTCGCTGCGACTGTTCAGCTTCTGCGTAATGATCGAATGAAGGACTCACTAGGCCTCAATGAGCCAGGTGCACTTTGTTTTGAACTTGTAGTTGAAGGGTCCGTCGGTAAGGTAGCCTGAGGGTTCTGTCAATCTGGAAGACAAAAAACAAAACAACATTAAAAAAGAAATTATTTCAGTGGATTGCTATGCACAGAGTGGAAAACATATTAATGAAACGATGTCGACGCTTCATCCCCCCGGTGAGAGGATGTGGTGATTCAGCTATGATCAGATGTTGTTGTTATGGTTTTCTCCCCTCAGAGGGAAGGGTGACCGAACATCAAAACATGAGTTCTGTTTATGATCACCTCCCTCCGCCCCTATGATGAAGCCTCTCTGCCCCAGATGGGAGGGGTCTCTGCTGTGGGCCCACACACATCCAAATGAAGGTTAAAAGAACTGCGTTTCTTTACAACCCATCCAGCTCCCTAAACTTATTAAAAGAAATAGAAATCACAATAATAGCTCTCTTTTTTAATACTAAACCAAAACAGAATTTTCCCAAAAACTAAATTGCCCAAAAATCTTAAATTAAAACTTCACAGTGTGCCTTTAGTTCTGCAGATTAGGCAGTGAGCATTGAAGAAGCCCAGTGAGCACAGGAAGAGGCCCAAGCAACCAAAAGATACCATTTACAGTCCTTAGAACAAGGTCCTTTAATCCTTAGAAAAAAGCCTATAAGTGGCCGCCCACTGCTATGCTTCACTACGACAGAGGCTGTATAATTAGACACCATCTGTAAGAAAGGAGCCCGAAAATGATTTTCCTCTCTGATGTTTGGGAGCAAATGCATCAGAGAAACATGTCATGCTTGATAAAAACAAATAAATAAACACAAACTGACTGCTGCACTATTAGACCCTCAGAGAGTTTTAAACTCTCCAATTTCAAGCAGTTTGAAGCTGGGGGAAATAGTTCTGTGCATTTTCTTCGTATTTTATGTAGCAAATCAACACAACATAATGAAGATTATTGTTTCACAAAGTCTGAAAAACACATAAAAGTGGAGGAGCTGCGACTTTACTCCGAGTCCGTCAAAGATTTTATTTGACAAAACCATAAAAAGTCCACAGGACATAAATTCTCTTTTCCAAGATCCTCACACTATATTCCTTAAAAAGAAAAAGATTTTTACTCCGGCTCCTTCCCACTAAGCAATGGAGATGAGATCTTATGAATTAAACATGCAGCCAGAGAAAAGACAACATCCAGAGGATGTTTAATTGTCCAAAGCAAGGATTAATCTTTCATGTTCCACCTGAAGCCACAGTGAGAAACACAATCTGCTTGGCAGCCTCATGCGGTTTACAGAACTGTGACACCACAGACACATAAACATGAATCAAAACAAAGTTTCCATACGGTTATGGTCATGCCACATGTTATAGAACATCACAGTTCGAAAGTGTCTTGTGTTTTGCATGTTGTTACTCCACAACATCTCTGATGACAACCAGCAACAAAAACCTGTAACCACATTAAGTACAACGCTATTTATAGGGATCGAGTTACATCTGCGCCACTGAGAGCGGCTAAGCTATAATGAAAGGCCATCCAACAGCATTACCAAGCTAGCAGTCATTAATTCTGCCATTGCATCCTTAGATTTTATTATAGCTACCCCATTTGTTTTGTCTTGCATCGCCACCAAATGACACATATTCCTTCCTTTTGAGAATTCATCCAATAAACTGCTGCGAGAGTGGAGAGGTTTATGGAAATTTAAGTGGATTACAGATGTTTCCTCAAAGCCACTGGGTGCTCACTCGTGTCACAAAGCCAAACTGATTTATATGTTTGGGGATTTCATTGAAAATCTATTTGCAACTGTGAGTCAATAAGCCAGTGCATAGGAAAGTGATATTGGTTTAGAATATGTGCTGCGATGCCGAGTAGAGACAAAGATCTTTTATTTGGAAGAGCTTATGACACAGACCTCCAAACACTGAACCAAGAGAATAGATTTGATATGGAATAGGGTACACTTTATCTAACTTACATCTTTTTATGGCAGGATTTCATGCTTTTCTTTACAGAAATTTCTAGAGGTCCAGAGTCACTTTAGCTTTTTTTCATACATAATGCAGATGTTTATTATGCATTTACGCAAGATATTTCTGCAAGACAGAGGGTGAATGAATTGACAACCAGATGGATGATTAATGCATGGACATGTGTATGAATGCATGGATGGATAAACATAATAATATAAGGAAGCAGTGAAAAATGACTTGATAAGTATATGGACAAATGGATAGTTACTATACTGAACGCACAAATTATCACACAATGGTGACTGTCCACACAGACTGCTGAAAAAAGTCACTTCCTCTAAAAACAAAAACCCTGAATGTGACAAAACATGCTTTCTATGCACAGGTGCCTAAGTTCAGTTTGTTCTAGCTTATTACAGCATGAAACACCGTTTCTCTTGGCCTTAGCATAGTTTCCAAACCTAATGTCAAATGCAACCTTCTAACATAAACAATTCAAAAAAGACCCGTTGCTTTAAAACGACTTATGACTTTTCAGACTCCTTTACTCCATTTCTTTTTAACGGAGTAAAACTGTATTTTCAAGTGTCTTTTTTGCTTGCTAACTCACCAAATAGTTTTTGCACAGTCAGATTCTTCCAATGATTGCAACAGGAAAATCGTCCCCGATTCTTTTTGTCTAATTTTACACCATTACGATTTTCCCACCCTAATCTAAAAGCTTTACCATGGCATCACTAAAATATAGCTATGGTTTGCACAAATGGCAATTAGAGATCATCCTACTGGCTTAACATATTACCGCCATGCAGTGTAAAAGCACAACACTTAAAACTTGATACATAATTACATATGGCACTCAATTACAAACATTGATATTGAAATGCTGATGGTGACATTGTGCAGCTCTAATTTATACTTATGTCAAGCAACACCTATTTACTAATAAGGTCATTTCTAAGGGAAGTTGTGTGTAGACCTGAAAAGACGTGTTAGTGACGTAGCCTCCAAACTTGACTCGTTTCCACCAGTTCTGTCAAGAGGAATGGGCCAGAACTCCAGCAAACTATTGTGAGAAGCTTTTGGAAAGAGACCCGAAAGGCTGGAGCCAAGTCATCCAGATAAAACACAACACAACTAAATACTATACAGGTGTGAAGCCTGCATAGAAATTACCTAAAGAATTTAAGATCTAAATAGAGTTAAAAGAATGAAGGTTGCGCCATCACTTCATATTTTAAATACTTTTTGATTTCCTACTTGAGCAGAAAACATGATACTACCTTGGATTTTTAAGATGTTAAAAAATAAATCTTTGACAACTTCTCTGAGTCATTTAGTGACTATAAATAAGTTTGGTATTACTAACTCACACAAGAGAAGTTTGGTCTGACTTAAATTTAGACCATGAGAAAATTTGTGTCTTATTATTCAGTGTGTTTAAGCGTCTGGTTTCAACTGGAATTCACAATTATTCCTTATCTTGTGTTTATTTATCACTTAAAGTCCCAATGTAATACCCTGAAGCTTGGGGGGGCGAATTAAAACAATAAGCTGCCTGTTGTGTTTTGTAGATCACCCGTCAGTCGGCTATGTTTGTGTGTAGCTGCCAAAATTATTGTGTTGGACTCTGGATCTCGTTGTGCTGTGGGCTCAATAACAATAAAACGCTTTTGATTTTTACGCGATGGAAATAAAAGTTTTACAATTGCTTAGTCAGGATGTATGGATGAGGATTAGGGCCACCGAAAAAAAAAAAAAGGATTTCTGAGATTTAAAGTCAGAATTCTAACTTTAAATCTCAGAATTCTGACTTTAATCTCAGAATTTTGACTTTAATCTATAATAGATCTAATCTATAATTAATCTATAATTCTGACTTTCTGACTTTAAAGCCAGAATCTCAGAATTCTGACTTTAATCTCAGAATTCTGACTTTAATCTATTTAATCTATAATAGATCTAATCTATAATTAATCTATAATTCTGACTTTCTGACTTTAAAGTCAGAATCTCAGAATTCTGACTTTAATCTCAGAATTCTGACTTTAATCTATTTAATCTATAATAGATCTAATCTATAANCTATAATTCTGACTTTAAAGTCAGAATCTCAGAATTCTGACTTTAATCTCAGAATTCTAAGATTAAAGTCAGAATTCTGAGATTAAAGTCAAAATTCTGACTTTAATCTATTTAATCTATAATAGATCTAATCCATAATTAATCTATAATTCTGACTTTAAAGTCAGAATCTCAGAATTCTGACTTTAATCTCAGAATTCTAAGATTAAAGTCAGAATTCCGAGATTAAAGTCAGAATTTTTATTTTCGGTGGCCCTAATCCTCTTCCGTAAATCTGTTTGCTATAAAAGTATGAACCCGCTCGGTAAAAGACAGTACAGTACATCATGCCGGTTTTGAGTGTTTGTGTTGTGGGACGCGTTTGCAGGTCTGCTAACTTTTTTCCACAATTACGGGTTTTGAGCAGGACTCATCCTGTTACGCAGTGACTCAGCGGGAGTGTTTTCCGTCGCTCCTGTCTCCCGATGACTTTCACCTGACACCGATTTCCCAGATTAAACAGCCGCCACTGGATGCTGCTCCACCCCACTGATCCCCTGCCTCCGATCATTCCTAGAGAAATGACGGGAAAGGGATTTCGGCCACTTACTTGAACCTCCCCTGGCAGTGCTGGCATCGATCCCCGACCCATCCTCGCTCGCAGACGCAGGATCCGTTGATGCATTTCCCCGAGTTGCAGCTCTTGTCACAGGATTTCGCCGGGGAGGCGTGCGTCAACAGCACCAAGGAAAACAACGCGTACGCCACCAGATATCGGTGGATCCCCCTCGAATCGCTCGTCGAAACTCGAAGCTTCGGCCCGAATAGAAAAAGTCGAGTCTTGCATCTTCCTCCAATCTCCATGGTTCCTCTTCTTTCTTCCTCCCCTCCAGGTCGACCGAGCGGGGCCTTCTCAGAGAGAAAGCCTCGACTTCTCAGGACGATTCAACTATAACAAAGGAGTCCTGCATGTTCGCTGAGTGGTGGCCACACTCGATTAAGACTTTTTTTTTTTTTTTTAAAAAGGCCTAAGATAATTGCGATGTGTGTCTATTAAAGCTGCTCGGTTAACCGCATGCATAGACTTAGGATTGAGAGGAATTCCCGTCACCACTTCTTCCTTGGAAGCGC
Source organism: Micropoecilia bifurca (assembly GCA_903067075.1). Classification (NCBI taxonomy): domain Eukaryota; kingdom Metazoa; phylum Chordata; class Actinopteri; order Cyprinodontiformes; family Poeciliidae; genus Micropoecilia; species Micropoecilia bifurca. The sequence continues at coordinate 29,797 of CAEGAF010137407.1, forward strand.
CTATTTAAAGAAACAATAAACGTTCAATCGAAAGCTGCTGTCGGCTGTAGATTCTCATAGGCCAAACTAATACAGTTCGTTAGCCTGAGCGGCTCGTTTGCAGTTTGATACGTTGAATTAGAACCATTCTCTCGCAAATACCGTCTTCAGCAGCCATTTTAATGCGTTAACAAACCTCCATACTAAAAGCGGGTAGCTCCTCTAGCAACTGGGTTTTCACCGAAGATTTTTTTTTGTTTGTTTTTTTCCCACCCAAACAGTCACATAAGAAAAAAACCAAAAGTGACTGAAGCGTTTGTAGTCGCCAGAGTCAGAGAACAGGGCTGCCGCAGTGGATGTGGGATCGTTAGGGCTATTCTTGCCCCTCTGCTGCTGCTGCTGCTGGGGGGTATTTTCAGCAAACAGTTTAGCTATTCTTCACCCCAAACAGTCGGTTTCCACTGCGGTTCCAGACTTCTTCAAGCGTGGCTCTCTGTCACGTTAACGTCTGTTGTTAACTCCTTTATATTCCAGCTGAAGGAAGGGAGGAAAAAAAAGGTCTTCGTTTCTCTCGAAGCTTCACAACAAACAGTCAGCGACGCGAAGCTAAAGGCAGCCGGAGCGCTTCAGGTTGGAGAAAACTAAACAGAGCACGCGCATGCGCACTGCGAACGAGCTCCACTTAAAGACACAGCGCTCAGAAAGGGACGCAGATGGTCAGTGCAACAGTCATGTAGGTCAACGACTTCCCAAAATATAGACCAGTGGTTCTTAACCTTTTTTGACGCACCGAACCCACCAGTTTCATATGCGCCTTCACTGAATATGATTATCCCCCCCCCCCCCAAATTCAAGACATAGGGGTGACAGAACTAGAGTCTAGTTCAGTGTTTCTCAACCTTTTTTGGCCCAGCGCCCCCCTAGCCCTTATCCAGGTCCCTCAACGCCCCCCAGTGGCGCAA
>CAEGAF010137408.1:0-11171 GCA_903067075.1 Micropoecilia bifurca
ACTTGCTATTATTTACATATACGGAAGAGGATTAGGGCCACCGAAATAAAAAAAAAAAAAAAAATATATATATATATATATATATATATATATATATATATATATCTGACTTTAAAGCCAGAATTCTGAGATTAAAGTCAGAGTTCTGAGAGTTAAAGTCGGAATTCTGAGATAAAAGTCAGATTTCTGACTTTTATCTCAGAATTCTGACTTTAAAGAATTCTGAGATCAAAGTCAGAATTCTGAGATTAAAGTCGGAATTCTTTATTTTTTTTGTCGGTGGCCCTAATCCTCTTCCATGGCCCTGAAAGGCCGTTGTAGAAACCTTTACCTGGCGTCATGGTGGAGCCTTGCAGCTGGAAGGTTTAAATCTCCCGTCCACATTCCTAAAACCTTCCTGTGAGCCTCTGTGTTGACATTAAGTTACACATAAAATATAAAGCTGATCAACAATTTGTTACAACCTTCGCTCAGTTTAGCTCAAAATAAGACTTTTGTTTTTTTTTAAGGGCACCAAATCTACAGTAGCCCAGAAGGGACAAACCATTATTTGTTTACACGGTGCCTTTAGAAACTGTTAATTTCCTGATTCATAGTATTATGAGCCGGAAGGAGGATGTATGTCTATGAAGGTCCTCAAAGGCAGCAGAAATGCAAACAATACTATTCCCATCATCTGCAGTGCAGCCATGCGCCACTAGATGGCGTCACAGCCTCATGTTTCCATAGTCTGAGGGTTTTTCAGCTGTTAATTATCTGAACCCAGTGGAAATGTGGGGCTCTGCCTGTTTTAACACCATTCAACATTCCCTCTGTTTACTAAGCCCCCAGGCCTTCCTGCCACCACCGTGCTTCAGTGATGCACCATTATGTTTTATACAAACTCTTGTAAAGACGTTGCTGTTCCTGTAGGAACTGACTGCATCTGTAATGATTATATGATTTTTTTTTAAATAGCTGAGTACTGTTTGAATAATATGAGCCGTGTTACTTTTAATTTTTACTTTACTAAACATGTAAAATGTGAAATGGAGGATGAGGTCGACATCAGAAAAAATAATATGCATTTTTTTCCACCTTAAAAAGAAATTCTGACTCTTTATCTCATAATTGCTTTGAAAGCCAAAATTATGACGATATGTTGCTTCTAAAATTACACAGTATAGAAATTAACAGCAATAATTTTCTGTCTTTAGCCTCTGTGGATGTTTTCCAAAGTCATATTTTCACCAAGTTATAAATGTCAAGTTCCAAACTTCAAATTCAATATCTATCTAAATTAATTTCCAATCTAAACATTTATTTTTATATTAAATATTTATCAAACTAAATTTTTAGCAAGCAAGCTAAATATTTAACTTGTTTACCAAATATTTACTTGGCAACCTGAGTATTTATGTCGCTACTGAAGTTCCTGGCTATGTATTTAGCCACAACTTATGTATTTGGTTTGACTGAAACATTTAGTTCATGTTTAGCTTCCTAACTAAATATTTAATTCCAAAGCTAAATATTTAGTTGGGAACTCTAACATGTATTATGTAGGAACAACATGGTGAACATATGACTGAAAAATAAAAACACTCATGAAAAGCTAAATGAAACTAGCTGTAAATTTTCACAGTAACTTTCCAAACGGCATCCAATTTGCATAAACCTTTTCTTAATTTACTGAAAATCTGTTTTGTTGCACATGTGCACTTTTGAAAACCGTTTTAAACGCTTGTAAAGCTGCCACAGCATTCATGTAATCATTCATGTAACCTGAAAGATGTTTCCAGATTAACCAGAACCATCTTGGATTTTCACGCTCAGACTTGTATCTTCACCAGTCGACATCGTCCTGATTCATTCCTCCAAACTCGACCTCATTGTGTGAATTATTGAAGATTGTTGCCCTTGATTCTGTAATTCCTTTAATCCAGGTCTTTAACATGAAACATTGTGAAACATTAAGTGTATTTGCTGTATAATCTGTGTTGTGACCATGTCTGGTTAAAATCAGGTGCCTGAATAAACATAATCTCTTAACTGTTTGTTTTTCTAAAAAACATTCCAGCAAGTTCCCTGGTTAACGTTGCACTTTATGAGATTATTGTTTCATTAGAATATGCTAATTTATTTAAAGCTAAATGGTTCACTTTAACAAAAACTACAAACGATCAGCTCAGACGTAGCTGGGACTCATTAAAGTGCAACTAAATTCAGCTCTAGTGGAACGAGGGCCAGGGGGCCAATGACCCAGGAAGCATGGAGGCTAAACTGTGAGTGAAACAGTCATTGGGACTGACTGGTATATATTCCATTGGGGAAGGAAACTAACATTAAATACACCTTTCTCAACAGGTGAGGGCGACTTTCTCCGTCTATAATCAGACATTTAAGTGACTTGAAACCATTTTATGGTTTGACCCGGGCCCCCACCTGGCCAAGCTCGGGGGGGCAGCGGGCCCCCAGCCCCCCCCCCCATAGATCCGTGCCTGAAACTCACCCAAAAATGTAAATATTTGCCCTGAAACATGAAGATAATCTTTAAGGGACATTTTAGGGAGTTTATCAGTAAATAAAGTAGATTTTCTGTTTTAGTTGCACTTTAAAAATGTGCAGATGTGACTGAAATGATCTTATTTCTCTACATTATTCTTGTATTGTTGGAACCCAGTAATCATGGCCGACCTGGAGGGAAACCCAGTCTGCTGGAGAAGAACCGACCCAGTTTACCACAGTGAGCGTCGCTCAATCTGATGCTTTTCTGGCTGAAGTTATTTGCAGTTGAACTCAACACGCCGGATTATTTAACAACTTTTTAATGACACATTTAACCCATTACTCTGTACAATAAAAACTAACGGATAAAGTACTGACTAAATGAAACGCTGCATGTGGACCTTCTTAAAAAACAGGAAAAAGCAAATCTGGAACCGGGAGTTGAGGCCTAGTCAAAGTAAGCAGGTTATCTGTGGCTGCTGGTGCTGGCCTGGCTGGAGCTGCCGGCGCCGGCGCTGGAGTGAGCTTCTCTGTACTGCTGAGTCCAGCTTCGCGGATCCTGCTCATGAAGCTGAGACAAACCAGAACAACCAGTTAGAGAACATTCTGGATTAAAGCCTATCGGAGTAAAACAGAATTAATCTGGATTAATCTAGTAACCGTCAACTAATTTACAGATTAAAAGAAAAAGGCCATTTACCGAAAGAGTATAAAACTGTTTTATGTACATTCAGCTTTCCGATTTCTAATCAGTTAATCCCACCGATTAGCAGAATTTTGGGATTGTTTTGATGTTAAATTGGGTGAAAATAAAAAGTGTATAAAATGCAGAGGAGCCTTCCAGCGTTGGCCCAAATAAACCTGACAAAACACGTCTAGATTCTATTATTTGAAACTGTTTCTCTCCCAACGTGGTTTGGCTTCAACCCACATGAGGAGTTCAGGCTTTTTCTCCAGATCGATGAGCAGCAGGAGGTAAAGATCATTTCTTCTCTTCTGGATTATTTTAGACAACAAAACGTTTGTGTTCTTATTTAAAAAGGAACTGAATTATTTGCTTTGTGTTTGTATAATGTTGTATTTTCCAGTTTTCCCAGATTAACCGCTCAGTGCTGGACCCTCACCTGACCCATGAACTCCAGGATCTGGGCCTTGGACACCTCCATGTCGGATCGCTGCCCCCAGCGGAACTCGTACTCCACCGGCTCTGTGTGTGGAATCCGGACGAACTCCAAGTACCTGCCAACAGGAGACCGCGAGTCCGTGACCCATTTATTACATCATAAACACAGAAAAACGCAACAACTAATCAGAAACCAGCCGCTCTGCAGCGCCACCTGTCTGCTCTGGGCTGCAGTGGCAGGACGACCGGCTCAGGGTTACAGTTGCTTTGAGTTTGTCATTGTAACTTAGTCTTATTTTGTTAGTTTTAACTAGTGTGTGGAGTTTATTTGCTAGTTATTATTAGTCAATATTGTGTCAATTTTAGTAGTTCAGTTCATTTTAGGTGCAGAATTCAAAAAGGTCAAAGTTTCGTTATCATGTTTGCATCGAATGAAGAAATAATTTCCAAAACATTTATTAAAATATTGTTGAACAATAAACCGACTGGCGTTTTCTCCCAACTTGTCCGTTGCCAGAATGAGTCGGGTGCCGTGATTTGCAGACAGTTCACGTCAGTTTTCCCCCATTAATTGCCGTCAGTTCAGGTAACCAAACCGTTTTCTTGGTCATTTGCTCCAGCCTGCATCATGTCAGCAGTGGGATGCTGGCCGACCCCTGGGCTGCAGGAGCCGCCTGCTCTCACGCTGCTGTTAATCTGTGGTGTGGTATAAACCAGGGTCTATGGTCTGACAGAAACTGGCTCTGAACACACCAGGCTGCGACCCGAGCTGGACTCGAACCGGCAACCTCTGGGTCGGAGGCTCCAGGGACTGAAGGCTGAGCCAACAGGTTGGTCTGTTTGGGCAAAGCGTCTGTCTGCCGAAAGCTGCGGCTTCTTTCTTACCTCTGACGCACAAATTCGTCGGTGACGACTTTCCTCACGTCACCAAACTCCTCGTGTTTCTGCCTGGAGGGATTTATGTCAGAAAAAAAATCAAAACAACAGTAAACATGTTGGAAAAAACTTAACTTCATATGTTTTTCACCAGCGGCAGGCACTGCTAACTAATCAGCTAGCTGTGCTAACTGTAAGGCGCTAATCGTAAACATTAGCTCGGCTAACGCTAAAGCGCTATAACAAGCATTAAAGGGGATTTATTATTAAAAATTTCACATTTTGCTTGTTCTTGTACTTTAACTTGGGTTTCTAGCTAAAAGATTTTTTTTAAATATAACCACCCAGCCGTTTTGGGCAATAAGTTTATATTTTCTGGTGTTTGGAAAACAAGCCATTTCAAAAGCCTTTAATTGTTAAGCCACAATAGATGTGCAACGTGCTGTTGCCTAGCAACCCAAGCTATTGTACTTATCTTGATCATCTGTCCATTTTGTTCCCATTTCTTGTTTTAGATAAAGTTGTAGGTAAAAAGAGAGAGGAAACGGAACTCGCCCACTTCAAAATAAGAGCATGAATATAAACTACAAACTTTATTCAGCAGAAAGTTTACAGAACAGCTAACTAAGTTAGCGTTTTATGATTTCTCCTGAAAACCAACTGAGTTCACTAAACATTTTCAAAGTTAGCAAAATTCTAACCAAAAGATTGTCTCCGCTCTAAGAGCTTTAGCACAGGTGTGTCCACCGCTGGTCGTCACAATCAGAAACCAAAGAAGAAGAAAGCTAAAGTTTTCAACCAACAAGCTGAACGCTAGCTTAGCAACAAGCGCGGGAAGCTGCAGAAGGTAAAAACTCTTCCTTACCCTGGATCGACACGCAGCTTCTTCAGAGTGTTCCATATCAGGTCTGGAAAACACACATTTAGGTCTCATTCTGACAACAAACTAATAATAATAATAAGGTGAATTAGGGTTGGGTGGTAATGTGTTGACAATGCAATCCATCACGCAAAGTTCATGCCAAACATTCACAATATGCTGCGATTATGTCAGTTAACTTCCCGTTTTCTTTTTTTCTCTTTCTCATCTCTGCCTCCATCACAGGAACGTCGTAGATAAAAATTTTAATATGTGACTGTGGAGGTAAACTTTAGTAAAAACAAACCTCTGAAATTTTGATTTTAATTTCATATTCTTAAAAAAACGTGGATATTCTGCAATGTTAAAATGTCATTCATTTGTAAATAAAAAGAAACTGAAATTCTCCATTAAATGACTGAGATATTCTCCTGTGATGTAAAGTCGGACATTATAAAAGTTTCAGCAGTAAATTTATGAGATGAGCATCTGGATTTATTATTTATATTAATTTAGAAAGCGCTGTAGTAAAGAAAAAAATTCACAACATTCCTTGCAAATATTTCTTAAGTAGCACCACAAAATAAGTGATTTTGATTGCAAAAATCAAGAATCCATTAAGGAATTAATTATTGCTACTTATGCAGTTTTCAAAATTATTTGATCCAACTAAAAAAAAAACAGTTTAATCTTAAAGTGCTTCTGTGTGGTAAAGTTGAAGCTATGGGGTCAAACGGCTCTGCAGTTTCTCCTCCTGGACACTAGGGGTCAGTGTAGAAGAGCAGCGGGATTGAAGCCCAACAGAAATCATTACCGCCCAACGTTGCATCGTGAGACTCACTCTCTCTGACGACGCCGCCTTTCATAAAAATAATACTCAGGATCACGAACAACAGGCCCATTTTCGGGTTGCTTGGACGCCTTCAAACAGGAAACACTTTATTTTTTAAACCAAACATTGAAAGTTGTGCTTGAACTACAGGAGCTAAGTGCTGATACTCACTCCACTGGCGACAGTTTGGCTGTAGAGGCGTCCAGGTTATTCACCAGAACATACATGTGGTTCTTGGAGTCAATTTCCACCAGTTTTAAGCCAAACACCTGGTAGAAAAATCAAATATTAATGCCAGATTTGCATTTCATCTTCCAACTGTATGAGAGCAGATTTAACCAACCTGTTCAAATGTCCGCATTGCCCTCTTTATGATCTCGGGGTAAACGGTTCTGTAATCCTTAATGACGTGCTTAACGAGATCTGGGAAGAGAAACGAGCCGCGATTTAACCACTCAAACTTTCTCCAACCCTAAAATACACTGATTATTTTCAATTTGGGATTGTTTTACGGTAATAAATATTTGTTTCCTTTCCTCCCTTTAGACAGAATAAAATAAAATAAAATAAAACCCTCAGAAAAGAACATGAGACGTGATTGTTTTGTGTTTTTTTTGTTCTTTGGCTGAGTTGCACTGAGCTTCTGTTGGATGAAAATAAAAGCCGATTCTGATTCTCTACAGAGAAAGTCAAATTATCTCTACTGATAAATTAAACACCATCAAAGCAAATATTCCAGTCAGGATATTAAGAGGCGTTTGATCAGAATGCAGAAAATATTTACAATCTGCTGAATATTCTCCATAACCTCCATGAACCTGCTCTGCTCCTCCGTTCTTCAGTTTCCATCCCTCTAACTGTGAATCAACCAAAGTTGCCGGTTCCATCCCCTTGTTGCCATGACGATACTCTACCTGCTCTGCGCACAGGAATCTTCTTCTGGTCCTTTACCAGGATGTACTGCACCACCTCAGCAGTCTGCAGGAAAGGTCAAATATATTACATTAATTAAACCAGAGGTTCCCAAACTGTGGGGCGCGCACCCTAGGGGGGCCACCGTGCCATTGCACGGGGGCGCGGGAAGCCGTCGGGATGAAAAAAAACAAAACAAAACAAAACCTGAACGCTGTATGCTCTGGGTTTTACCTTAGAATGACCAACTCTCTGTTATTCCTCTGTCAGTCTGATACAGTAGGAGCTTCCACACTTCCTATATCTGTGTCCTCTGTCACTTTATCAGCAGTTAAAACTGTTTAATTCGTTGTTAACATGTGGTAACCTGCTTTTACGAGCCGCCTTTAAACGCAACATGAGGGCTACTATGCTGGGTTTACACCTGTGCAGCAGTGAAGGAGACCTGATGCTGTGCAGGTGAGTTAGAATCATGGCAGCAAACCAGCAAAACACAAAGAACTTTTCACAGTTTTTCCCCAAAACTAACCGACTGAGTTGAGTGAAGCTGCTGGATGCAGGTAAAGTAGCTAAAAGACGACTAGCTAACATCAATACAGCAGCTTTAGCTNATCCGTCTGTTGTCTAACCTGTCCCGATAAACCTCAACACTTGCCCCCCCCAACCCCCCACCCCCCCCCCCCCCCCCCCGGCGCGCGGGGGGGGCGGGGGGGCGCCGCCGAGACAGGGAGTCTCTAAGAATCCTCTCTCCCCCCTCCAACCTCCTCCCACATGTCGTTCAACCAGACAGCCATTTGTAATCCATAGGGGCCCAGAAAATGTTTGGAAACCACTGAATTAAACAATTCATTACTTTAGGTGTGCAGGTGCACCAACCAATCAGCTCTCATTTCCATAATACTTGGTGATCAGCTGATATTTGCACGTGTACTTTTAGAACCATCTTGATATTTTTAATATACTGTATGAAACTCTTTATTTGTGCAAACCAACCATGTGTGTGTGGCCCTGTGTTACCTTCTGGTCCACCTGTGCAGGTGTGAGTTTCTCCAGGCCCCTCTGGACCTGCGATGTGCTCGGCTGAGTGAACGTTGCATCTTCATCCTCCTCCTGCGTCATGAAGCTGTTGGAGTGTCGCTACATAAAAACACAGACACACTGAGAAACGTCCCAATCTGAACAGAAACCGTCACAGTTTCATCCCAACGTAAACGATCTTCAGTCCACATGAGAATATGATGTTAGCTTTGGTTTTTTATTCAGGTTGAGCTTCATCAGTGCTATCAATAACTGGGAAATCTACAAAAAATGTTTTAAAAAAAAATCACATTTCATAAAAGCAATCTTAAACCACATATTTTATTTTCATAGCGTTATTGTTAGCATATGCATTCTATATTTATTGCTAGCTAAAAGGTTTTTGCCTTTTTTTTAAATAAACACTTTAAAATGATAAAAAAGCCACTAAATATGCTCCTAATTCTTTCTATGCATGTTCATTTGAATAATTCAGATGATTTTAGTGTCAAAATGTTAGAATTCTAGTCTAATAAAATGACTGTTAATGAAATTTAAAAAAAAAATACTTATTTGAGAGTTTTTTTTATCCGTATGTTCAATGTGTATCTGAACCAATTTTAATCCAGATTAGATTATATAAAATATGAATTATTTTGGTCTGTTATTGTCTATTGACATGTCCATTTGTAAAGTTTTGGATGACATACAATGTTTATGCATTTCCTGGATGTTCTATCAGTAATCTAAAAATCTAAAACCCAAAATGGTTGATGGACAGCATGAGACAACCTCCTGACTGCCAGTAGTTCAGTTTTGTCCTGTGTAGAGGACATTTCTAAACTTGAATATCTCCAACCCCCTGCATTATTCTACTGAATTAATTTCTTTTGGTATCTAGAGAGACATTTAGGGCTTTGCAATGATACCACGTGTGAAGAGGTGGGACTTTTGTACTTCTCTTTTTCTAATTCATAAAAATGGTGTTTATCAGTCATAACACATTTTATGGGAAGAGACAAAGTAAATGCATAAAACCTTTTATTACCTTACAAAGACTGTGGGATTTTAAAAAAATAGTGATTGGACAATATTTTTTCCTAGTAGTCAGGAGGATATAATAAATTACATTGTTAAAGTGCTGAAAACGTTATATATTATTGAGAAAATAAAATGTTTATTTCTTATTCCGCGATCTGAAAAATGATTTTTTTTTTAGAAACTCAAAATTTTCTAAAAATATGAAGAGCTGAAAATGTGCCCGATTGAATGTTCATGTTTTCTGTGATCCTTGGGCTCCGAGTCTATTTGGTTTATTGTGAGAAACACAGAAAATGTCCAGGAGCCTGACCTGGGAAACATGGCGGCGGAACCAGCCTGCTCAAACAGTCCTGCGTGTTTTTAACACTTACTTTACTCTGAGAGGAGCTTTGTACGTTAGATAGCCGTTTTCTTTGCGTCATGGCAGGACAACGTCTGAAAGAATTATTTTAAATCATAAAAATTAGCTTGACTTGAAACACAAACATAAACAACACAGCAGGAAGTGATGCACGTTAGCTGAACAGAGTGTTAGCTTATTAAACCACGTATGAACAATAAACAAGTAACGTTCTTACCGACGTAGCAATAAATCCCAGTAGAGTAACAGCAGTTTATGAAAAAAGGTTTAAATATTTCACTCTCTCGCTAAATGAACCGTTTCTATGAACACAAACCGTTTGATTCAACCAACTGTCGAATTCCCGCGATTGCGTCCGCTGATGACGCAAAACGCTGCGTCCCGAAGGATACAGGACAAGACGCCAAGACCGTCGCCATATTGGAAGGGGCGACGCTGGTCATGAAAAGAAAACAATAACGTTCAAATGACTTGATGATTTTCAACTTTTCCTAAGTTAAAAAGATTGGCTCTTACATTGTTAAACTAATTACATAATTTAAGCAATTACCAATATAATTTCTCCTCCGAACAGAGCTGCTAAGGATTATCTTCAGTTGGTCAATCAGACACATGTGATGGTGTGAAGGTCCTTGGAAAATATTTTATCATTTAGCTTAGCAAAATTATTTTTTACTCAATTTTATTATGACTGGGAATTAACTAAAACATAAAAAATATTGAACAATCCGACCTGACGAATGATTTTTAGAAGAATAAAGACTGCAATGATCAGAATATCCAGCAGGAGGCGATATCGCCGCAAGAGATGCAGATACTGCAGTTAAACTAAAAGAGAAGAAGAAAAAGAGGAAGAAGGAGAAGAAGGAAAAAAGGTTAACATTAGAGACAGATATAAAGTAAGTATCACATAAAAAAGGAGATTTTTGCTTCCCTATAAACAACTTAAAAGTGTATAAATGACGTGTTTTCTGTCTGACTGGCTGTAACGTGTATTTATTTGAATAAAAATAGTTATGTGTGGTTATTTAGAGCTGTAAAGTGATCCTGATATTTGATTAAATACAGTGAAAGTTTAACCGGGATGCTGGTTGACGTGTCAGCTGGACTGTCCCAGTTTGAGTTGGTCATTAACGTGTTCAGGTGAGAAAGTCTCTGTTCAGGACCTACAGGATGTTACAGCGGACTGAGACATGCAGCTGGATGCTTTTATATTTATAACAACAAGTGACAAGATCAGAAAAAAAAACCCAAAAATCAACATACAGACAAATATACCTCTTTATAACTACAATGTGTCTCACTGGTTAACCAGTCTGTCAAGTACAACAACGTTTAGGTTATGCATTCCGGTTAAGAAGAGAAAATAAGTATTTTCATTCACATTTGGAAGAGAAAAGAAACATATTGCCGGATGTGACGTCACTGTTAGATTACGCAGCTCCTCGCCTTTTGACGTCACTGTCACAAAGTTCAGACTTTAGTCTCCTGGTTTGATCCAGGATTCATTAGGGCTGTATAATAATATCGATATCATGATATATATTGATATTTTCTTTCCTTGAAAAAAATCGATAATGATCCTCAAGTATCGTAACATCCAACTGTCACCTTGTTCCCTCACTGCTTGCTTCACCAGGTCATCAGGCTTAGAGTGATTCCT
>CAEGAF010137418.1:0-57091 GCA_903067075.1 Micropoecilia bifurca
CACACACACACACACACACACACACACACACACACACACACACACACACACACACACACACACACACACACAATTGTTTGCGTGACACTTAAAAGCAGCACTTCTGTTTAATACGTTGCTGAAACGTATTTGATACGATGCAATGTTGTGGTTGGGATTAGCTACTGGTCATAAATAGCGGAATTTTTACAGAGGCTTTAACACATGCTCATAAATGTTTATTCTGAAAATATGTGTCAGATTTTCCATTCATTTACACACACAAATACAGACACACACATCCCCGTACACCAGCAAGCTACTAGTTTTGATAGGGCCTGTGTGGCTCACCTACCAGGGCGTCGTTCCAACAGAGGGCAGCACTAACATTTGAAAAAAATTGAAAAATATGCCGGTTGCTGCCAAAAACGTGTTTTGTTGCAGCATATACCAATGTGTCCATGGGCCCTTAAAATGTCTTGATTTCATGCAGCTGAAATTAAGGTCTTAAAATGTCTTAAATTCATTAAAAAAATGTAAGTTGGTCTTAATCACAGGACTTAAATTTTGTCGTGGAAGGACTAGTTTATCTGATACAGGTAGTTTTTTCCCATGGGACTTTTCTGTCAGCATTTGAGTCATTCACAAACATAACATCTGCGCTCAGTGGTTGCCGCTACCGCTATTTAGCAGCAGTCGCTAACTTAGCTAGCTTCTTTGCGTCGATCATGTGTGAAGTGCAATGTTACAACCTATTGGCTGGATGACGTTTGTACCGGCTCACTTCTGAACGATGCTGCATTCATTCTGTGCTAAAAAGTTTGACAATATTATATGAAATCTGTGATTTTCTTTTGTACACTTTTTCTGTACAAAATTGGGCTTAAATTTCATTAATTATTATCCTAAAAAGTCTTAAGTCTTGTGCTGCAGATACCTTGTGTACATTGAAACATTTAACCCTACAATGCCATAAAAAGTTCGTATTGATTTAAGGATTCCTACTTAGCACTAAATTAAAATGAGAATTTCACATATTTTAAGGAGTTGAGAGCACATGTGATTATTTCCTGTTCAAAATCTAAAAATACTCGGGCTGTTTAGAGCTGAACTTGACAAATCTGTCCTGAGACTTTTGAAAGCTTTATTGTAATGGTGAAGCCAAAAAGGCAGAAAAGGGGGCGGGGCTCATGCAGCGTACTGCTCATGCAAGAACGCTACTGCACACACGCACACACACACACACACACACACACACACACACACACGCACGCACACACGCACGCACGCACGCACGCACACACGCACGCACGCACGCACGCACACACACACACACACACACACACACACACACACACACACACACAAAACGCAGTGCAGCTTGGCTCAAATTGATGAAAGTTGTTTCCTGATTAGAAAGAATGAAAGAAACCTCCAGCTCTACCTACAGCAGTCAGAGTGCAGAGGGAGAGCCGGGGGGTCTCAGCGCTACAATGCAAAGAAAAAAAACAAAAAAAAAACGAAATACAATCCAGACATTGTTTATCCTGCTCCTGATGTAAAGGCCACTTACTGTCGTGTCCAATGCCTAACCCTTAATTTGCTGCTCCTGCCTTTGAAGTGTGTGCACATTTCTGTTTCCTGACACACTGCCTTCTCCTCCGTCTGCCTCCACCCTGAGCCCCAGCAGTTGATATTGCAACTGGATAGGCCATGTTTCCATGTGGGGGCTCTTTTCAGGCCTGCCCTGATGATAAAAAACACAAGTTGAGGAAAAAGTGGGGTGGTGGTGGTGGTGGTGGGGGACGGATCAGCGCCGGGTGCACAGATCCTCGGAGAGGCCCCAGCCCCGGCCCAGACAACGCTGCAGGGGATTAGAGCACACCCTGGCAGCAGAATGGTTTCACTTAAGAATTTCAGTAATCACTTTTAGGAGTGTAATATATAGCTGACCTTCGGCAGCGCCACACGACCCCCCGCTCCCCGAGCCATTTGATCAAAGGAAGCGGCGGTGACTGCGCAAACAGGCGCTATCAGTGGACTCCAATGGATTTACAGCCTGCTTCTTCTCTCTTGTCTCCCCTGAGTCGTGTGCTGATACTCGCCGAGAACCAGTTTCATCTTACAGGACTCATTTTTCTCCCTCGCTGCCCTCCTTCCCGTACTAATTTACGGGGGCCAGATTGTGACATTAAGGAACTTAAAGAAGGCGGAGGAGGACGAAGGAGAAAAGGCGGTGAGAAGGAAAGGGGAAAGATGGGGCTGGGGGTGGGGAGGCGGGCGATGTCGGCTGAAGAGGCCTCTGGGAAGGGAGCGGAGGGCAGTAGAACCTTGCAGGGGATGCTGGGAGGGTGGTGGTGGGGGGCGGGGGGTTCCTCACGCACCGCCCTGCCAAGCGGGCTGAGCATCGTCGTGGGAAAACCTCGGTTGGGGCTCCTTTCTTTGCTGGTGCAGCCAGACACTGTGGCTCGAGCGCCGCAGCAATAACGGCAAGACGAGAGGCCAAAAGGCCGACCCAGTAGGGTTTATATGGGGCCTTAAATCACTGGAGGCTCTGACAAAGAAAGTAAGAAGAGACAATGTCAGTATCATAGCAACTATTAATAACCTGGTTCCTTGGCCCGTGAACACAGGTGGGATGTTTTAGGGTCTTTCTGCTACGTTGGGTTCTTTTCGTAATTATTAATGCTATATTGGCAAGTGTGTAACTTGACCTCCAGATGTAGCTCATACTTCCCAGGTATGACATTTTAATAGGGCTTTTTATGACTATAAGTGACACAGCTGCTCTATCAGTTGCAGCAGCTGATAACAGAGCTGAGTGAAAGGACTACCAGAGTACATGTCGACCTTTATGCTTTAACAGGGAACAATATCTCAGCTGGTTCAGTCCACAGTGGCCCGGTAAAAACCGGCCCCTTGTTCTACGCTTCGCTTAGTACAGAGGGTCTGGACCCTCGGCGGTGGAGAAACGGTTGCTTCCTGGAGGCGTGGGCTGTGTGTTGAGGTTTTAAATTTACCCAGCTGCTATCCAGAAATTGCCTGCATGGAAAACAACCACCAATATTGAAGGTTAATTTAATATTTGGCTAATTATTAACAAACATTAATATTTGTTCATTTAATATTTGGCTCTGAAGCCAATGGCTTTGTTCAATTACTCCCCTGTTATTACTAAAAGTACAGGCAGGTCTGATTTCTGATGTCATCATCGTTCACAACCTCTCCTTCTGTTTGCTGATTGGTCCAGTTAAAATTTCACTGGAATTCACGTCAAAGGGAGAATGCCCAGACGGAGTTGTGAAGATTAGAATGGACCTTACCACAGGGGCCGCGTTTCATTGGCTAATGCCCATTTCACGTCACAGCGCAGCTACCACGTGCTTGACCGTCTCACAAACACAAGCTACAGAATTAAACACATGCTAATGTACATTGTGGACCAGCAGACCGGCAGAAAGTTTTTGTGTCAGGACTCGAAAAAGAATGATTCTCCACCGTCAGTTGGGTATCTGCACAGGCGATGTCAGGTATCCTGATCGTATTTGTGGAACTAAAATTCACAGATTTCCAAAATCTGAAACGAAATGCCTTGTTTGGATCAAAGCTTGTGCACAACTGCATTTGCAGCTCAACCGTCGTAGGATCAATAAGAACAAAGGATTGTCTGCTGGTGTAAGTATTATTGCTTCGCTTTATTTGTGTTTAGTGAATAAAAAAAGAAAGTCAATAATAAACACATCCATTATGAAAACCTTTTAACCAAGTACAGCATAATGGCAGTACCGATACAACTTCTACACCTTGAAGCCTGTCTGTTATGTTAGCTGAACAGATCAATATGCAATGTGTACCGTATCTGACATACATTAAAGATTTTATTATACCTGAAAAGGCTTTTTACTAAACTGTAATTGTGTTAGCCACGCTAATCGTGTTAGCCACGCTAGCACCGAGTACAGTGCATCAGGCCTAGGCACCCTCAAACATCTGCCAACAACAGAAATCAGTGATTTCAAAAGTAACCCTCAAAATCATGAATGTCTGACTTACCCAGCCTTGCAAGAACAATAGGCATCAGTGATCTTGTCCACAGCTATATTTATGCTGAGGGTGTGAGGATCTGCTGTTGTCCTCATCGACCAGTAGCTTTTCGCTGTGATGCGCACAATGTTGGAGGCATCGCGTGGCTAAAACACCTTGATGTCATCCAAAAAAGATGACATGAACTTGTTGGTTCCCCTGTCCATTGTTGTGGCTGAAATTTTTGTGAAATGCTACACTAATCGACTCAGAAATACTCTGCAGAGAGCCAGTGGAAATGAAAAACGCCATGTTTACATAGAAATTAAGCCCCAATGCTTTGTTTGTGAGACATGCAGCCACGTGGGATTTTTGAGGGCGTTTCTGGGCGGAGCTTGGTAAGGTCCATAGAGCAGAATTTCTTATGAAGGCAACGAACAGACTAGTCCCCAGAAAAATGAGAATTTTTCCATTTCCATATTTGCGTTTCATAAGAAGAAAAAGTCTTGCATTAAATAAAAAAAAATTTTAATAGTTTAGATTTTTTTTTTTTGGTCAAACAGGAAGATGAGATATTCAGTTTGTGAATTTAGCTAGTCCACAGAGTCATGGATCTGCAACATGAGAATTCTTCCCGTCTCCTTGGATGGGTTTGTGTTTGTGATAAGTAAAGTGCAAGTGAACAGTACGCAACGCGGATGATGTCAGGACACAATACGGAAAGCAACTAGTGACAATACTCATTTGCATAAATACCTAATAGGGTTACAGTGACAAGATTACATCCGATTAAATCGCTTATTTGTAGTCATTTTAAAATCTCTTGCTGTTTAAATACAATAAAACCCACCTATGTTCTGCTTGAAAAACACAATTTTATATAGTAAGGTGACCATAAAACAGTTGCATAAAACAAGCATCAGAATTTCCTTTCTTGGAAGTGTAGCAGGAAGTACCACCAGTAGCCACCTGAGGGAGTCAAAGCACAGATGACAGGAGAGAGCTGGATATGTAAAGAACTGTGTATGAGGAGATGCGGGTCATTTAATCCTGGCATATTCCCAGCAGAAATACACACATGTGTAGACCTTTAAATGAACCCAATATTCCTCGCCCTTGAACTTGTTCACTCTTTTGTCACCATTGCAAACAAAGAAGTTCAAATGTATGCTGTTGGGATTTTGGTCAGCGCACTGAAAAGCAACTTTAAAGTCTTGTTAAAGACTTTAAAATTGTAAGTCAAAGTATGTTTGGCTTACTTTGATTGAGACTGTTCCATAGCTGACCATTGGGTCATTGTCCTGGTTGATGATTGCATCTCTGCCCCAGTCTTGAGACAGTTGCAGCCACGTTTGGACAAATATTTTGTCATTTGTAATTTCTTTTTTTTTTTTTTTTTAAAAAGCAGATTTGGTATGAAAAAAAATTATATAATATATATATAATATTTATATATATATATAATATATATTTAAACCGCCCTGCCATACACTAGTGTCGTTTAGAAGGATCCCAAAGGAAATCTGTTTGGAAGACAGACTTTCACCTGGCTAAGAACAGATCCACTGTGACTTAGCCTGGGGCTTGGTTTTTTACTGTAATTTCTTTTTTTTTTTTTAAGTCTGGGCCAGACTGAAAGTTGCATGGATGTCATCAAACGTGAACAGATCTGAATCCAGCCCGGTTGTTACGTAACACCTGAGTTCATCAAGCTGTGACAAACAGGAAATGTTCCCACTTTCTCCCAATCAGCTGATAAGAGCCGCTGTTTAAGATCTGCTTTGCAAATCTTGAACAAACAGGCTTTTTTTCCCCTTTTTCCCCTGGCTTGACACTACAGTGAGCAAGATTGATAAGTGTGAAACCTGAGTGCTCGCCATATCGTTACCATAATACCTCTGCCTGTGTTGATCCTAAGTGCTGTTGAGTCAGTTACAGTAAGGAAATAAAAAGTTCTCGTTTTGCTGAGAAAAAAAAGCTGGACTTGGAACGCAATAATGCAACCTCCTTATTAGTTTCCCGTTCAGCGCCAGCTCCGCTCAACATATGGCTAACACTTGCTGTTAGCGGGGGAACTGGGAGAACTTTCTTGACCCTTATGATTATTGCTAATTTTGGTGGAAGAGAGCGCAGCTCGCTGGGTGGGCAAACGAGCTATCGGCCTTAAAAATGATTAACAGCGTGTCTATTTTGATTAGCATCAACCCATTAAAAGCCCTTTCCACCGGCACTGTGTTTTACAATCATCATTCAGCGCCCGTCTCTTTCGCACACTTCCTGCGTTGGCCCTCACAAGCGTACGAAGGAGGGGGGCCAGACGTGGAGGCCCAAAGCGGCGTGTTGGTTGGAAAGGCTGCGGGTGTTTGGATCAGCTGAGGCTCATGTGGTTGGCCTCGACTTGCTCCCTGCGACCCGGCGGGGCTCACCAACCAGCTGCGCAGCACCCACCAAGCATTCCTGCTTTATTTCCTCTGCGCTCGCCTCCTCCCGTGTCAGACCTGGCCGGGGCAAAATGTGTACCAGCTGCAGCACTGCCAGGAAAGTGGGAGCGCACTTTTATTTAACGGCCTCATTGAAACGCCGCCAATGTCACTTGCTCGGTGCGCAGGTGTTCCTGTCGTAAAAAGGGGGGGCAACGTTTGCAGTTGGACAAAGGTTTATCTCACTTTTTGTGGGTTTTGTCAGGGGAACAAATGCTAATACAGAGAAACATCCTCGACCCGATGAAAAGGACATGCTGCAATCTAGAATTCTTAAGTCAGTTACTACGGATCATAGGTCGTTTTACAAAAATATTCGTTATCCTTTGAGATGTTCTCCCATGTTCTCCCTTGATGGCCTCAAACGTTATTGAGATTTTATGTGATTGACCACTACAAAGTAGTTTAATATGAGTTGAAAGGTAAAGGAAGTGGGGGCTGAACATATTTTTGTAACTAAAAAGTCTGAAAAGTGTGGTGTGCATTTTTTTAACCCCTTCCCCCCCATCCCGCCTCATTGCTTTAGATCGACACTAATGAATGTGTTGATATAAAGCGTTCCTTTGGACTTCTGAAAATAAAAAAAATAATCTTTTTCTTGTACTTCCAATTATGAGCTACCTCTTGTTGGTTTATCACAAACTCCCAAGAGGTGTGGAAGAGTTCAAAGGCTATCGATACTTTTGCGAAGCACATTACTTTTTTGACTCATTTACTGCAGTGGAACAGTAATGACATCCCTCTGTGGGTTTATTGACAAGACTTATTGCTCTGTGAATGCCTTCTTATCATTTTAATTAGCTTCTGTTTTTTCTTAACTTGGAAGTTCCATTTCCATCAGATCTGTTTACTGCAAAACATACCCTTAGTCTGAACTTACATTGTAACATAACACCTGATAATCACTGATAACATTTTAGCTCGAAGCGCTAACACTTGTGGAGTGAAGTGTTTCAAAAATAATTGAGCTACAAAAACCTGCAGCCTTCATTGAGGTCTAAATACAGATTTGCTTTCTGTAACATTAATGTTTGCTGGAGTTTGATGTGCTGTTTTTCTTTCCTTGAAGTTGCAAAATGTACTGACACACAAGCTTGAACAACATGTCAGATTCAGTTTTGCCCCTCTCCTGTCTACAAACATGTCAGATTTAAAAAGTAAAGTTTGCACCACTTAAGTTAGTCCCCGAGCTGATTGAAGATCCGATGCTTTATTTTCACTTCGTTGTCATTACACTCTGGAGACACAAACATGCACAAGCTGATATGTACTCCAGACTAAAAAGTTCTCTATTTTTTCTCTTTTTGACACACTCCACCATAGCGAGAAAGACACACCCTTCCCTGCAGACCGTCGTCACAGCACTCCGAATCCAGCTGTCAAAACTCAGCAACTTCCAACACAACAATACTAAGATACCTCTGGGGCCAGGGTACCCCTCCATCCCCCCTCTCACAAGGCAGTTTTGCACCTCAAATATTTTAGTGTCATATTCCCCGCTTTTTGCCGCTCCTCTCATTTCTGCCACCTGTGCCATCCACCTCTCTACTAGCCCCGTATTCTCGTCATTCCGACGCCCGCAGGCACGAACCATCATCGTCTCACATCGACTCTCAAAACAGCTTGACCTCACGCCTCACATGTGAGTCCGCATGTCCAGGAGGAACAACAACACCAAAATCCTCCAAATCAGGTCACGTCAAATTAAAACAGATATTTCAGGAGGCCTCCCAAGCCTCAGAGGGGGTCCAGTGGAAAACTTGCTTGGTGGAGGGGGGGACATATTTGCATGTCAAAATACACTTGGATTACATTTAGGCAGAGAGGCTTGAGAGTGTGTTATGTCTCTGGGATTCTGCAACTTTGTTACCATGAAGTCAGGAGTGAACACAGGTGAGGAAAGTCCGCTGGTACGCGAAAACTGGCAGATCAGGACTTTTGACGTAATTGGAGCGAGCAAGTGTTGCTCAGTCGGACTGACAGCAACAATATTGTTTCAGCATTTGGTTTGCAAATCCTTAAGGTGAACTAATTAAGCTCTGAAAGCTTGGTGTTTATTTGAACCAGCAATGCCACTTTTGGACACTGGAGCCTTCTGCGTCCATGGAGCTGTTGCTATGTGTGGATGATCATGATTTTAACACGTTTTGGATGCTTCTTTAAATGGTATGTTGTGGAAAACGATTGAATGTGTAACTTCTCC
This sequence comes from Micropoecilia bifurca, assembly GCA_903067075.1. NCBI lineage: Eukaryota > Metazoa > Chordata > Actinopteri > Cyprinodontiformes > Poeciliidae > Micropoecilia > Micropoecilia bifurca. The sequence continues at coordinate 8,686 of CAEGAF010137418.1, forward strand.
CATTTACAGTGATATCATATTTCTTTTTGTTTTTAGTCACAATAACAACATCCTGAAATAGAGTTTAATATCAGGTATATTATAAGGTAATACAATGTGAGGTTTCTGGGTGAGGAGGTATTTTATGACAGGAAATAATGCCCTTGTTAAATCAACAATGAACAAATCCCACTTTTAGTTTGATTTCCCAAACTACAACCAGGGCTAATTACCGTCCAAGCTCAAGAATCAAGAAATCATTTAAATAGTACCTGTCTGACAACTTAAAGTAGGGTGATAGATCTTAAAAAGCAACATACCACACACCGATCTAAGGAAATTCAAGAAAAAATATAACCCCCCCCCATTAAAATCTGTGAGGAACAAAAGAATCACTATGTTGTGTCAAAGGATTCGACAGCGTCTTTCATGTTTTCTCAAGTGGAGAAAACATGAATCAGTGGGGGAAACTTCCCAGGAGTCTGGCATAAAACTAATACATCATTTCATTAAAGAAACATCGACCAATTTGTCAAATATGGTGGTGGAGGTGTAATGGTCTGGGTCTGCTTTGTAGAATATCCTGAAAAAGAACATCCAACCATGAATCAAGCTCAACTACACCAGCAAGGAAGGTCTTAATAATACCAAAAAAATAAAATTAAGCTTTTGGAGTGACTTAGTCAAAGTTTTGACCTTAATCCAATAGAGATATTGAGGTGTGACTCTTCATTTTCAATTCAAAGAAGTGTGGGAAAAACTTCCTCCACTGTTACTCATTGCCGGTTCTCGAAGAGGCGTGATGACAGTTATTGCTGCCGAGGGTGGCATAACCATTTATTAGGTTTAGGGGGCAAATATTTGTTTCCGCATTGCGCCGGGTTGGTTCAGATGACGTTTAACGGCGTGTATTTACTCAGGCTATCTTTCTATCATATTAAAACTGGGTCACCCTCTAAATCTTTCAGGGGGGTAAACACATTTCCACATCACTGTATCTCATCTTTCTCCCAGATTATGGGAGCTGATAAGGTCTGGACCTCGCTTGGACTTACAAACAACCACTTTGCAGCTCCTAGCATTCCAAGGAAGTTCAGACTGGCTGGTGATTTACTGCCAGGATGTGGCCGTATAGCAGAGAGTGTGGATTCCAGGTTAAAGTAGCTGGTGGCACGGCGGGTCACTGAGATAGCCAAGTTACAGAGCAATCTGGGACTCATTCAGGAGTGCTCCCAAGGGGGCTCTTGACTTGAAGGAGGTGGTAAATCCTCACTCTGAGGGCTTTGTTTCTGCTGATGTTGCACAACAATGCGTGGGGAAATAGTGAGCAAAGCTAACTTTAGCAAGTTTGTCTTTTTTTTTAATGAAGAGACGCTATTTTACTTTAGCATAATTTAGTCTTTTGTGTTATTTTGTCTGATTGATACCAACTACTGTTCCTCACTGTTATTTCTGCTTAAAACCCACATTGTACAATGTGATCTACTTGTCTCGGAAATTTACTTGTGTCTAATAAATCTAGAGTTTATCCTCTGCTCTGTTTTTCTAGTGGTCTTTTTCTATGTTCTTCAGATTTTGAAGACGTCTCTTGTCCACAGCTGATTTTGTTCAAGTATACTTTGGCTCTCTGGCTCAATCCAAAAGTTGAATTTTTCTGTCACCGATCGAAGTGGGTGTCTTAACTTGCAGCGATGTTAAAAAATGAAATAACTTATTTACCTTTATTTTTCTAGCTTAACACCTGAAGGTTTTTGAACTATGCATATTTTTATCCACCTTGATTAAAACCTTAGTTCCATCTGAATTAAGCAACATAATGGTCACACCTCCATGTTTCACAGTGGTGTGAAGTTTCAGTGATTCTAAGCATTGTTTCTGTGCAAAAAAAAACAAAACAAAAAACCCAAGAAAATTAAAATTATTGAGCAAAACGTCAAGTTTGGTGTCCTCAGTCTATAAAATACTCTCCCTAAGGTTTTTTTTCTTCAAGATTTTAGTCAGACCTGCAGGTTGTTCTTGGAAGAACAGGCTTCCAATTAGTCCAGACACATGAATAATAGACAGAGAAAACAACAGAGAAGGACACAGAAATATCATGTAAGAAATTCCAGCAGCAACCTCAGTTGTTGTTAGCCTTTATAGCTCCTTCTCCTTACGTCGAGTCTCACTTTAACCACTTAATGTCTGGCCTTGGTTCTTGCCAGGTTTTTGGTGTCTCTATGGACAGTCTATTTCTCTATGTGTGAATGTAAAATATGGGCAGGAATGTGTGTGGATACACAGGAACGTGGGCATATGACGCTCCAGTGACGTCATTTTCCACATGTATCCTTGGTTGACCAGTTACTCCAAAATCTCTCGTTATATCTGTTTGTTGCGGGTTGGCCCACCCAGTTAATGCTTGCAGCATTCTACTCAATGGGCCAATCAATTAATGGGGTCTACTGCCAATCAAATTGCCTATGTGCAAAACCCTCTTGCACCGTCCCTGAGGTGGGTCCAAAAAAACGCATGTGCATCAGGATTTTATGTAGATTCACAAACCAGTTTCTGTATTGTCTTTTCAGTAATGTGGGAGAGATGTGTGCAATTTAACTATTGTGCCATGTTTTTTTGTTTTTTTATTGTTCTTTATTGCCTTCACTCTTCCTGGTACATAAATGTTGCAGGAACTTGCAGAACTTTTTGTTCCACTCTCCTGATTGATACTTTGAGTTGACAATAAGATCACTACAATCATTTTTAAGCTTTCTGCAAGTCATGACTTTAGCTAAAAATGTGGAGAAAAGTTGGTCAGGTTTCAACCAGACACCTAAATTTAATTTGTCCATAATTAGCTTCACGCTGAAATCTAACAAATTGTTTAACAATGTGCACACTTAGGCAACCAGCTTGTTCCACTTAAAATAAAAAAAGGACCACCCACTGTTTATGCTGAAACACAATGCCACAATATATGAAGCAAATGTGAAATAGTTTGACCATTTTCATCGTTTTTACAACTGAATCACATCATTTTGGGTGGATTTTATCACTTTACATGTATGAGAGCCCTTTGTCTCTAGCAGAAATACATTATAAATTATGTGAAACATGTTTCATCTCAATAAACAATAAAGTTTTATTTCAGTATAACAGCCAACAGTCTTTATCTCAACACTTTTTTACCACATGGGGGAGGTGCAACACCATTGTCACTCTGGTGGCTGCATGTTGGCCCACAGATGCCTGTTTTCAGTCTGAAGCAATATTGTCTTTTACTCTTCATGTAAACCTCATTTTAGCTCAGGTCAGGTTCTTAACTCATATGAAATGTCTGCATATTTTGTAGCAAAGGTCACAAAGTTCATTAGCTAATTGTGACAACCCCCTCCCTCTTAAAAAAATAAAATAAAATAAAAACTGTGGATTTAGAAGAACAATTTGAACCAGCTGTTTTGACTCCTTGAGAACCAGTTAATGGCAACACTGAAGTTGTGGGTTTGAACCTGGGCCTTCCTATTTGCCTCCCATCCCCCTTCGACCCTGAAGAGTATAAATCAGAGGCAACAATCAAAACAAACAGCACAAAGTTTCTAAGTTACTTTGCAGGGCAGCAGAGTTGTGTCATAAAAACCTGCTTTAAATATGGGAAATCCTGATGCTGCTATTTTGTCACCCCATAGTATATCCAACGCCTTGATTAGAGTTAGCACCATGCTTTAAACTGTATTTTAGAGATTTTGCAAAGCGCAGCGGAGTTATTCTCTGCCATTGAACTTTGTGTTCAGCTTTGTTTCCTTTTGCTATTTGGCTTAGTTTAGAGAAGTTATTGTTTCAAATGTCGATATGATGCATTGGTGAATAACAAACATGAACTCAACACATTCGCTCAATATTTTTAAAATCAAGTTTCCCTTTGTAGGGACTTCTAATGTCAGCACATAAGGAAAGTTCTAAGAAACAGTAGTATGTGTTGCTGCCAAAGTCCAGATAAGCGGATTACTGCATGCAAAACAACTGCTGGATTATTCCTTTAACCCAAATGCTCAGCAGTTCATGTTGGGTACATTGGGTTAAAATGAAAGAAATTCAAACAGACTGGCTCATTTTCAGATCGATTTGGTTTTAAGATGCCAGCCTGGAGTAACTTGTTTTATCTGAGAGTTAATCTCTGGAAAGAGTGTCAGGGTGAGATCTGAATCAAAATGTAAGTGATCTGATTCAAAATCTAAGTGGAGATATATCACCACTTAGATTATATATATATATATATATATATATAATGTAAATATGTTTTTTAAGTATATCTAGATGCTGCTGCATTTTCTTTGGCGCAGATTAGCAAAACTGTCTTTGGTATATATGGGTCCTCATGTGACGTTTGCATATTAAATAAACAGTGTGTGTGTGTGTGTGTGTGTGTGTGTGTGTGTGTGTGTGTGTGTGTGTGTGTGTGTTTTCTTTTACTGTGCTCTTCCCCTTGTGCTTGTTCTCTGTCTCACTGAGAGGAGTAGCAGCCCACATGACTGGTCATAAAATCAATGAAGATGAACTAAGAAGCTACCGTACCTATAACTCACCTCATTGAACTTTTTACCCTTTTTATAGCTTTTTACAAATCAATCATGATTAACAAAATTTGTAGACAAAAATGTACAATATAAAAACCTTTAATCTCTCAGTGATAATGCCGTAATGGTTGCCAGGAGTACTATGGACATTCCAGACACAGTGGTCATTATACTGCAACCACATGACACACAGTCACTCCACTCAGGTGATAATACACTCCACACACTGAGAGACTAAAAGCACCAATTGACTGGACCTCTCTTTAATTAGGCCAGTCACTTTAAAGGGGGTTGATATCTGTGCAGTCACTTATTTTATGTTTAAAAAATTTATTTAATTGTCATTATTTTTGTAGAAATCAGATTTTACTTTGACATTAAAGTTAGTTTTGTCAAAAGAAAAAAAATATTGAATTTAAAAACGAGTAAGTCATTCAACGGGGTGAATACTTCTTACATCCACAGTTTATATATAGTTCTGTAATAAGTGCTCTAATAATTCTATACAACCTCATACTTGGTTTTAGCTGTATTTATCTAATATGCCATTGCATTTCTGATGTTTTATTCACTTCAGTTTGCTCTCGAAATTGTTTTTTCCAACTAAGATAGCATTAGCTTCCGACAAGCTAGTCCAAGCAATGTACAGCATTCAGATTTTGACTTAAGAATGTCATAAAATCAGAATCTAGAGTAATATTGTGACTGAATTCACCTAAAAGTATGAATTTTGTTCATTTCCAAATTTTTTTGTCTACAGAAAGCCGAGTTACTGTAAACAGTAAGCTACTGCTGTCTTCATTTCTGTTTTCATAGAATTATTCAATTAAATTATTCAGTTTAACGTAAATATTAGTAATCTAATGCTGTTCTTATTAAATGACACTCATTTAGATACATTATTTTTAGCTAGAAAACATTGTTAAAGTGAAAATTACTGGTGCTACTAAAGTTTAACGTTGCTCCAAAGTAGCAGAATAATCCCGATTAGATTGGTATATTTTTAATCCAGCAGTTAGATTTTATTTAAATTTCCAGTGTTATTCCAGAAAATAATCCTTATTTTTCTGGTGGTAACAAATACACAAAGAATTAGTATTGCAACATTTCTCTTTTCTGCTTATATGATATAGTAATGTAGATTTAATAAAAAGCTGAATAATGCAGCCTTTTCTGTTTCTACCAAATGAAGAAACACTTTTTTTGTTGTTGTGACACAAAAAAAGTAAAAGCCAACGCTTGCATCACCAAGTGAAATAAAACGTCCCCTTCCAGAACCGTCTACGTGCTCCAGCGGCGATATGCGACATGTTCAGGTCCTCGGCAGCAGAGCAAGATACCGAGCACTTGTTCTCCGCTGCAAGGAAGTGGTGCGGTTTCACAATTCCAAGATTAGGAGTGAAATCTGCAGTTTCCCCACAGCACTTTAAGTGGCTGTGGTGCACACAGAAACCCACTGAGACCAAAGAAACATACACAGTGAGTTAGTACTGGGATTTGGCCAAGATAAATGACTGCTTCAGGTGAAAACAAACCATGGCTCCAGCAGATTTTCTTTTTTTCCCGCTTTCCCCTCAATATTTTCACCCCTATTTGGACATTTTGGGGTGACTTTTCTTGGTGTGTCAAATGTTGGCTGTTCAACTTTCTCACACTCTTTGGGCTTGTGAATCACTCAGAATGTGGAATTAAAGTTTAAGCGTTCCTATGCAGATGTGGGGACTTCTAACGTATTGGGAATTAAAGGCGGAGCCACCCTTTTCAAACACCTAACGTTAGATTATCGTCATTAAATCGATCTGCGCTTCAGGGACATTACAAGTGGGGCGGATCATGTCTGTAAACGTGGCAACAAATAGTTTCTAGCTTATTCATTTACAGTAATTTACTGCAATAAAAGCTCCTGAGCTGCTATAAATTCTTCCGTGGTCTTTTTAATTTTGCTCTGTCATCGGGTTGTTTACCTGCGATTGGTTTCATAATCGCCATATCTCAGCTGCAGTGCCCGAAATGAGGTTTTATAAACATAATTGTTTATTTCAGAGCGTCGTGATAAAAGAATCAAGCAATAGAAACGGGTATATTTCTTAAATGTTGCTGAATCAAACTAATTAGCTACAGCTAACCCCTCTAACATCTACACACACAGCAAAAATATTAAATCTTACCAAGAATTATTGGTCTAGTTTCTAGTACAAATATCTTAATACACTTGAAATAAGACAAAATTAGCTAACAGTAGAAACTTTTCAGCAAGATATAAGAGATTGTTTTAAGACAATAACTCCTTATTGTGTATGCAAAAGTACTTTGCAATTTATTTCACTAATAACAAATGTTATTCCCATGTTATAATTGAAATAATCTGCTAGTGGAATTAGTAATATTTCATCAATATTAAGGAATTATTGACTTGAACAAGTTCTTACATCTTGCTATAATGTTAGTTGTAAGTTATTTCTTGTCTTATTTCAGGTTTATCAAGATTATTTGCACTATGACAAAAATACTTGTCTTTCAGCTATTTACTTAAAAGAAATCTTTGGCATTTTAATCATTTTTGTAGATGTTTTATTCTGCAAGCAAGAACAAAACAAAACAAAATCAAGACAAAACTCCTTATCTTCAAGCATCTCTGCTGTTTGGTCACGTGAGTACCGAATGAAAGATTACGGCGGTCACCTGAGTCTCACCTGAGGGTAGGAGGAAAGTTCACACGGGGCCCCGAATACCATCAATTAAGAGAACAATTGCTTTAGTCACACAATTATGAGCTCAGGGTGACTAAATGCAAAAGACCCCGAAGGGACATTTGCTAAAGATCTCTGGCATCTCATTGGGAGCGGTCCGCCGACCCCCTGCTGCTCGTCATTGGGACCACCAACAGGGAGTTACTCAAACGGACATCCACTGTCAAAGTGGTGGCAATCCCCATAAGATTCAGCTTCAAACCAGTCACGGTGACACCAGAGTTAATGGAAGCAGTTCAGACGAACGCCAGCCGATCGATATCTGGTGGACTCCTGAGGGAGTCCAATAAATGTTGAGCAGTCCAAGCCCAAGCATGTCGTTCAAGTCGTAAACTGAGACGACTTTTCTATTTATCGCTCTTATAAACAGTTATCAAGTAGATAACGCGTGTATTGCTCCCAGTTCTGCACCTGCCAGTATTATATAACTTTTTTTTTGCTTGTTTTTGTAGCCGTCTTGCTGGTATCATTTGTAAAAACATGACCTTCAAATAGTAGTAAATTATTACTTGTTACAGGAGATGGGCAAAAGTATCCAAACCACAGACAGGAATGTATTTTAGTGGGAATTTTATGCGATAGACGTGAAAAGTGTGGCCTTTCATTTGCTCTGATACCTGTAAATGCATTTCAATACAACCAATCACCTTGAAAAGTAACTGAAATAGTGAATAAGGGCACACCAGTGTGTAATTTGAGGGTTATTAAAGAACCCTGAAGGTCACCCAGGGTCATGAATAAAAGGAAACAACATCCAGAGTGTTTATGGAAAACAGTCAAGAACAAAGCTCACTTTAAGAACATTAACAGACAAATAAGTCATGTGGCAGACTTAGAAAACATAGCTCTTGTTAGATGACATCAAAATTGAGCTTTTTGACTTGCATGCAAAATTTTATACAAAGTGGAAAAACTAGCACCACGGATCCACCTGAGGACCTGATAATCACTGTAAAAAATGTTGTTGTTTGCATCATTTTGTGGGGATGATGTTCTTCAGAAGGGACAGCAGAGCCTCTCAGTTTTATTGGAAACTACAGGGCAATCCTGGAAGAAAACATGTTAGATGCTACAAAAGACTCCACGCTGCTATAGAAACACTGAGAACACAGGCCGAGCTACAATGGAGAGATTTAGATGAAAAACACAATTTCCTTTAATGATCCAGACAAGATTCAGAGCTAAACACAAATGAGAATTTGAGTCAAGACTTGATAGTTGCTGATCATCCAGACTACATAAAAAAAATTCTGTCTGTAAATGTGCAAACCTAGGAAACACACCTCAATTTACTTGTACAACTGTAACTGAAGGTAAATTGTTGTAAGCTTAATATTTCCGTAAAATAGCCCAGCACAATGAAATTCTCCTGCTGCATGCTGATGGTGGCAAAAAGACAGTATTTATATATTTTCTTTTCTGTTGGCCACTATATTTCATCCAACAGACTATCAGTGAGGGGGGAGCTATAGCTTTATGATGGATCTTATTAGCTACATCCATCTTTTCACATATCAGCCTCACATGTAAATGTATACAGCATGTCTGCTGCTGCCAAGGTGATACTATGCAACAAACTGCATTGAAATCGGTTCATTGCTCAATGGGCCTTTATTGCTTTTTTGGTTGATATAAAATAAATGAACAAAAAACATAAATGTATGTGTGCAATGAATGTTAAAAATCTTTAATATCTTAGTTTTATATTTGCATATATCCACATTTTGTGCATTAACCACTGAAGAAAGAATATAATCAGTCTGGATATATGAGAACATATGTAACTTTTTTTGTTACATTTTCTCATTCTGTATGGTTAGGTGTTATATTTTCCACTTATTTTTTTTTATTATTTCATATTGTTAAGTTTGTATAAAACTGTACAGTTTTAAAAGTCATTATTGTTAGCACACCTCTAGTTACCGTCACAACATGATACTTCACAGTCGGGCTTTTTGATAAATTCAGATTTTTGTTTCAGTTTGTCATAATTTGCACCGTAGTAACGTTCCACTAAACATTTCACACTGATGAAGAAAAATAACGGCAAAATGCAATGAGATCAATAATTTTCCAGTGAGCTAATGTGAAAAAAAAGAGCTCTGAATAATTTGCTGAATAATTTGAAAAGATGTTGGTATGTACACAGTTTTCAGATAGATTAGCTGTTGAAACAATCACTGGATGTTTGTAAAATCCCTCTCATGCCAGAGGGCTTCATGGTGGAGGCAGCTTGCCCTAACATTCCAAGGGCCTCATTCCTCATCCTTCTCATCAGGATTGTCTTATTTATTTTTTATTTTTCCAAGTCATCTGCTTCTAAATGAAAGGCAGCCATCTTGGGAACAAACTTTTGGATTTGTAATTCAACAGAGCTGCACACTTCCACCAGGCTCTGGTTTTTTTTTCCTCTTTTTTTTTCTTGTTCTGGCAACAGCCTTCCTCCTCGGAGAGGAATAATCGTGCAAATGTGTTACAGGTGGGATTCATTAAAGTGAGACCTGGCACATTGGTACTTGCTCTGCACAATTACCACGTTACAAAACGGAGGGAACCGGGGGAAACGCTAACACACAACCACGGTATGGAGGACGACTGTACGCCCCCCCCACCCCGTACACACGCACAGAAACGGAAATGGAAAAGAGAAAAAACATATAAACGCAAACATATTGTGCATATGTAAGAGCATGCGCTTTCCGCGTCCGCAGCTGAGATTTAATGGAGCACTTTCATGGCTCTCAGATGAGCCCTTCAAAACAAAATAACCTATTAATGGAGGCCGCTTGTGCCTGTGTTATTTCACCGAGGACGGCGAACGAAAAAGTTCAGATTTCACAAGTGTTTTCGATCCTCGCGCCGTTCCCACGTCCCTCGCCACTCAAGATGAAGCTCGGTGACACCTTTAGGACAAAAAAAAAGACCTGAAACCTAACATCTTGCGTGAAGCGTAGAAGTCCTCCAGCTTCTTCCCATCATCCGGTACGAATTTCTAATGAATAATGCATCCGGAGCGTTTGCCGTGTTACAGAGCATCCTTCCAAATCATGACTTCCTTCACCCTCGTTTTTTTTTCTTCACGTCTGCGTGGGAACCTCCTGACAGGACAGCGCGCTTTTTCACAGACGGCGAAATAACGCGAGAGAGAGCTGGACGAAAACCGAAGGTGTTCAGCAGATCCTAATTATCACTGACTACTACAATGCGTGGAATTCGTTTGCAGTGTTGGAAGCAATAAAACTTTGGTCCTTACAGCTCTAATGGGAACTGGCTCGCATAGTTATGTGCTTTTTGATTTAATTTGAAGCGTACTTGAAAATCTCCTCTTGTAAACTCTCGGACTGGCAGCTGTTTCTCGTCTCCGCACACGTGTGAGCGCGCGCTTCCGTGTCGTCAGAACGTCCACGAGGCGAACGCGAGGCCGCTGCAGCGCGAGACCCGTTTCCGAGGAGGTTAAGATAATGTTTTCCTCCAAGTAAAATCATGGAATTTACGAATAAAAGCTACACGAGGTAATGATTAATTTAATTTCATATTTTCAAGACCGTCAGCTTCCAAAAAAAGGTCCACATAAAACCCTGGCTAATTAGCTTTTCTAGGTAGAGCAATAAAACTTTGCCTTCTGTCCACATTATGTCACTTTTACCTGCTACCCTGAAAACGTCCTGTTTTGCAACCCATTTCACATGGAACATTATTGTAACACCTTAATGCCACATAAATAACTGCAAATTTTTATGTAGAGCTGCTGTCACTGTGTAACTAATCTTTCCATGTTTGCTGACACATAAAAAAATTGTATTATTTGGCTTTGAACATAAGGAAGTGAAGAAAATCTGGGCAATATTAAGTTCTGTGACACTTCTGATCCCCCCCTTTTTTATATAGTCCATAAATATAAGGATAAAGGGTGTAGAATATCATAACTTAGCATATGTGAGTAGCATGTGAGTGGATCTTAATTAGTGCAGCCAGTGTCTGCATAGCATGAGCTTGACATATTGAGTGATAAACCAAGTTACACTAAATAGTTCACACACAAATTTAGCAAACATTTTTGCTCTAATTTCCCCCCCCCCCCCAAAAAAATCAGTGAATAGGAAAATTTTTCACTAATATTTTGGAGCCAAGTTCAACAGAAACATCTGCCAATTCTGATCTGCGAATAGTCGGCAGTCCACAGCACACTCCCTTTGAATTTTAGCTTCTTTTCCTGTTTGCGCACTTTTTAAAAAGTAGTCCTCCATTAATGTTTACTTGAGTTCTACGTTTTGTCTGGAACCAAACATTGAAAACACATGTGAGACTGCATCCATCCCTGGATAATTTGGAAGAGGTTTTAGCAACGACCATCTGGGCAAAGTTGAATGGCGAGATTTTGTTACTTAAAAACTGAAGCCATCATTCCGAGCTAAACTGCCACAAATACATATGGCCAGATCGAAGCGTCTCGCTGAAAAGCTGTAGCTGAAAGACCATTGCTATGTCCTGATGCCGCATCCCACTGGAAGCTGTGTAGCTTCTGCATCACCCGCTGCCACTGACAACAATAACTTTCAGGCAGACAGGCTCATGACAAGCAACAGTCTTGCCAGTGAGCCCTCCCAATGTTCCAGTAGACACCGGTAGGCGAAAGTAAGAACGATCACGTCCTGCTTCCAGAACGAGTGAAGCTATGTTGGAACTTATTGCAGCATGAGTTCAGAATCTGAACAGGATTTGGGTGTCCAGAGACTTCATAATTTTAAATAGATGGAAGGTGGTCAGACAGGGAAAACTGAAACAGCAGAAATAGATTCTTACCAGTTGAAGTTTTGAAGGATATCATTATTCTCATCAACATTTGCTTCAGCATTGCTAGCCACAGCAGCATCCTACAAGGGTTTGGAACCAAAAAGTCAAGGTTGAAATGCTTGCAACTTGACCTCCCTCACTGTCTTATGGTTATTTTATTTTTCATTTGAATGCTAATCTTCACGGAGAAAATGTGACATACAGTAAAAAGCCAGTATTTGAAGGGTGGAGGTATATAACTGCATGCAAAAATAGCTGAAACAGCCAATTAGTGCCAAGAAAAATCAATGGTGCTTCTGGATTGGCTGCATTGCAAATGCCAACCAATAGCAAGTCAAGGAGTACTTCAGCATCTGAAGCTGCATTTTCTGTCAAGATATTTTAGGGCAGTGGTACCCAAAGTCAGTCCTTGAGGGCCGGCATCCTGCATGTCTTAGTTCAACTGTTTTCCACCCTCACCTGTCCTGTGGTGGCGCTGCACCAAGAAACTTATGGAAGACAACTTCCCTTCTCATGGAATGTAATCAAAAATGGAACGACGTGAGATTTTAGCAGTTGTAGAAATTCTGTTTTGTCTTTGGCAAACATGCCAAACATTGTTCAACAATCAGCTCTGCACGAGCCATTTCTCCCGCTAGTGCTAGCATTTGTTTTGGTTGTATTTAGCCATAATTCTCTTCCTGCTTTTGGAGCAGGCTCCGGTTAGCTTGGCGTTCACACAAGCATTCGAACCGCACCAGAGTCCACTACAACTGAGAGCTAAGTTTTTAAGTGGACCAGAGATTGCATTTTCAGTCCACATCAGAGTTTGGAGCCACATTCACAGTTCCCCAAATGAACCTGACTTTCTGGGCAAACAAACTAGAGTTTAATTTACGGAGACTAAACATCACCTTCGGATTATGTCTACGGACAACTCAGCGAACAGACGATTTTAGAGATGTGTTTCACAGAAAAATTTGCAATTCCTAAACAGCGAAAACGCGGGAGTTCCAAGGCACTAAAAAAAAAAGAGTAAAAATTTATACCAGAATCTGTCAAACTTAACTGCCACCCTATTTTCATTTCCAATGTCAACAGATTAAAAGGAACATAACTGAATGCCATCAGTCCTTGGTTCTTACAGCCAATCACTGCATCCCGTTATATCATATAAAACTGTGCAGATTAAGTTTTTGTAGTTTTTTTTTTTCAAAATTTTTATTTTTGTTAAGTCTTGTACTTAATTAAGTACAAGTACAAGTTTTATTGACATAAAATGTGTTTTTGTTTCTTAAAAAGAACGGTAACCTGCATCTTGTGTCTTTATCGCCTCCAATCAAAAGACTCTCACTGCAGGATTAGAAATGCTAAGTTCAACACTCCATAACAAAAACACGAAGACACTTTACTAAAAAATTAAGCTATTTAATTCAAGATTAAATTAGTAAAAAAAATAGGAAGTGTGCTTTCAATACGTTTTACATACTTGATCCCATGTGTGAGCCACACCTATCTGGCAAAGCACTGACACCTGGCCATCAGGGCACAGTGCATTCAGGTGACCTGCTTCCCTGAGTGCACAGCCAGATAATTATTTCCAGTTGCATTCAGAATAAGCACACTTTTTTTTTTTCTGCGCAAGCAAAAGAGATCAGCAAAATATTCCCCCCTCATTTTTGCTTCTCTGACACGCTTGTATAAATACCCGCCACCTGGTCAGAGGAGTGCCTTTAGGGGAGCTATCAAAGCATTCATAAAAATCAAGACGTATGTGACATTCAGCGAATTTCCTCCCATGCTGCACACGGCAGGCCAACTCAGGAGGGCCAGAGTTGGGGTAAAGTTTCCCCTCTTTTTTTCCCTCCTCCCTGGCTAGCAGCTGATGCCTGATTGACTATGATGTTCTTTTTTTTTTTTACACCCTTCATGTGTTATTCTGCCACATGCCGCTTTCTTCATCATATGTCTTCCCTGACGCTGTTTGCTGCTCCTGGAATTCCAACATGGGTTTTGTCCATCCAAAACCTGACCTGAAAATATTTGTCTGCTCAAGCATTTCACTCTTATGCACATGAATTACTCAAAACCGCAGCTCCCCATCACCCCCTCCTCATTCTTCATTTACAGATTAAGGGGTCTGCGTCGGCGTATGCGAAAACACCAGCGGAGGCAATCGGATATTGGGCGCATGACTGTGAATCAATGCATTTGAATGTGGAGATCTGTCGGCATCTCAGAGCGATTTCACTTGCGAGTGAAAACATTTACAAAGCTGGGACTGATCACACACTCATACACACGTGCAACCCCCCCGCCCCACTTGCATATCTGGAGTTTTGAAACTCTGGGAAGGCAGCCGTGATAGACTGCTGCATTGCTCGGATGTTTCGCCCAATGAAGACTGGTTGTTTGGTTTTTTGCGGTTTAACCTGTAGTAGTTTGAAGACTTGGCAGATTTACCGTATTTTTCAGACTACAAGGTGCTACTTTGTTCCCCCCACTTTGATCCATGCCACGCTGGGCCTAGCTAGCCAGCGCTAGCCCTAGCTAGCCAGCGCTAGCCCGCGCTCGTTCTAGAAAGCTACCCTGGAGCTGACACATAGTTTTAACTGTGATGCTTGACAAATATTTACCGTTTGTTGATTATAACAATTAAAATTTTATTTTATTTTTCATTGACAGAGCTTTAGAAAAAGAGCAAACATGACGCCCCCAAGCTCGTACTCGGATTGTCCCACATGCTTCTACCAGTTCAAGTACCTATGAAAACACCTGCTCACGGTGCACATGGTTAAGAACCTGGAGGAGAGGAAAATCCTAATCAACTATGGGTCAGGGCCCGTTAACATCAGGGGGCAGCCCCAAAGAAAGTTAGAACAATCACATGCTAGCAGCAGGCACAATGGAGAAATGTCTTCAAACTCATACCCCCTCATCATCGAAACCACATGAAGAAGTTCATATGATGCAGCTTTTAAGATGAAGGTTGCCGGTCTGGTAGTACAGGAGGGAAATAGAGCCGCTGCACATAAATGGAAGGTTGTGTCCTTAATAAATCCAGCAGATTTATGAAGGACGCACGTTCATATGAATCCTGTCATACATATTGATAAGAGCGACCATTCTATCTGAATCAAAGTAACCCCAGATCATGATATTACAACCACTGTATCTCACTATGATTGTGTTGTTCTTGTGTCAATGTGCAATGTTTTTTGGGGGGGAGGGTTTTGTGCCTCAGATACGTTTTGTATTTGTTGCTTTGTTTTATTAGACTAACACATTCTAGGATATTTTAGACAGACTTGTATGGATTTCCTTGGAAGAAAATGCTTAAAATCAAAGAACACGAGAATTTCTGCAGCTTCTTTGCTGTGACCTTTTGTGAATATCAATGTCAAATTAACTGGCTGATTTTTAGCTGAGTAACGCTGAAATTAAATCAAAAAGAGTGTGAAACAAAATATGTTGTGAAATCTTCCAGGTTTTTTGGTTGTTACGTTTTGACCTACACTTTACTTATTTTTCAGTTGAATCGCACGTTAAGTTTGGAAATTATTTAGTATGGCCTTGTTTCTTTAACTTTGCAAAAAAGTTTGGCCTCTTAGGAGGGTTGATTAAACTTTTCCTATTCACTGCACGTTGCAAAGACAGAGTGAAACCTGTAGGGGGCAGTGTTTGTTTTACAGCCCAGCCTGACTCTGGCTACAACTGGTCATGTTCGGTGCAGGTGAGAGCAGAGACTGCTGTGGCCAGCCTACAAAGATGACTACATGCCTTCCATTCTTCAATGAAGCCCACTCAGTGGGGCCTGCACTTTGGCACTTGAAGGCTACACACACACTCTACCAGATTGGTCCACATAGGAGGCCTGTGAAGTATTTCAAAATGCCAAACAGCTGGGAGATTGTAGACGTTTGAGGGACACTAATGCACGAGCTGAGGCCTAATGTAAACAACTTTACTCAACATGAAAGCCCAGCCTGTCCCACGGGACTTTATTTAGGGGGTGGGGGGCGAGGTGGCACTTGTCCGTCTGCGCCCTGACGACACTCCAGCTCGTTTTGCAGAGATCAGGGGTCGGAGAAACGATTTCACGCCGACGTTTCCCCCAATCTGTGGCACCTCACCAAATCACAACGCAAAGTCCTCATCCGATCCTCCAGGGCGCTCGGAAGCGTGTGCTTATTATCCCATAATAGCAATCAATATTCTACCGAGAAGCAGCTATCGCAGCTGTTTCAATACGCCCCCCCTCACCCCTCCAATCCGCACTGGAGCTCTAAATTGCTCTTTTCAATTTTTTTTTAAGTCTGAAACTTACAGCCGCCTGGAGAGTACGGCTGGCCGGCGCTTCGCTTTCCTCGCAAAAACTATGAATCTTGCAGAAAACATCGGCGCGTCACAAGGCTGCCGAGATCCCAACATCTTGTGCGGCAAATGGCGAAGGCAAGGTTGTGGCCTCTTGAGAGGAACGAAGAAGCGGCTGCAATGTTTGAGGAAGATCCAATCAGGGAAAAAAGGGGGAGGAACATACAGTAAAGAGGAGGCAGCAAGGAGGAATAACACTCCTTTGGCCGCACAGTCAATCGGAAATCAAGCGACGTGCTTTCAAAAGTCAAAGATGAGAAACATTTGAGTTTCTCTCAACTGCCAGAAGAAAGTATGTTACGTTTCAACAGTACGATTTTAATCGAATAAACATGGAATTGCGATGAGTCTGACTGACCTACATTTGCTTTTTATTTTTATTTAAGCAGCTATAAAAGTGTGTAACTTAAGATATAATGAAGACACTTTAGAATAATTTGAGAATTCTTAAGACAAAGATGTATTCAAAGCCATAGAGCTTTTTCACATTTTGACAAGCACAAGCTTCAACATATTCTGTTGTAATTTTAAGAGACAGACCATTGTGCAGTTGTGCATAATTATAAAGTGGAAGGAAAATAATTCTCGCTCCCTTTGCTCTGGCACCCTGAATATAAATGCAACCAAATGCCTTCAGAAGTCGCCTAATTAGTAAATGGAGTCCATCTGTAGTTAAATTTCAGTGTAAATCCAGCTGTTCTGCGAAGGCCTCGGAGGTTTTGCTGGAGAGCGTGAGCGAATAAAACGGCATCACAAAGACAAAGGAACTCATCAGACAGACCAGAGACGGTTTGAAATAAAAATGGACTTTTATTCAACTAAGAAGTTTGCTTCTGATGATAAATGAGACAAGAATCAAGGGATAATCAAATGATGTTGAAGGGATTTTACTTTTATTAAACTTACTTCTGTTTTTGAAATCAAGTTTATTAATTACATTTTCTTTCATGCCAAAAAATATTGCACACCCTTCTCAATATTTAAAGAAAATCCAACCTTTTTGAACTTTACATTATGTTATAATCTTATTTCCTAATAGAAAACATGCCTGGAATGTTGCTTTAATTCTTTCAGGCATGTTTGAAGAATTCCTTGAATCTCCCGTGGCAACCAATAGGGCTGCCTAAACGGTTGCTCCCTCACCTAGCCAGCAGCAATTAGCAAACACCTGGTGGAACTGTGCAACTGCTGAGCTTATTACAAACTACTTCTCAATGCATCACAGAAAAAACATTGTTAAAGGCTCAATGAAGAAACAGAAAAACTTTGTGGCGATGACTTCCTGAAGGTGGAGTGAGCTCCTGCTCCAATTTCAAGGCGTTAAATTGCAAAGTCAAATCTCTTTGAAGCTTTATGATATATATATATATATATACAATCAGAAAGCGTGATTGATATATCAGAAAGTGTGATTGATATATATATATAGCAATTTTTAACAACTGATGGTAACATGGTTACATAGTTTTCCAGAAAATGGCACTATGTGCCTAGAAAATACAAAACACTGTCAAAGTTAAGCAGGCATAACTGATCTACTGTGCAATGCTCTAAAAAAAGTTAAAGACTATGTAGAGACGTTGTGATGAGTTCCTGAAGGCAAAGTGTTGGAAAGAGCAGGAAACTTTGAAGAAACTGAGGCCCAATTTAAAGGGGTTAAATTGAAAAGTCACTGCCCCTTTAATGAAAAAAATCTCCTTGTTGGCAATTAAACCCTTCCTATAATTGCTTAGTAGCTTTTTGCCTGCTTTTGCTGGCATTTTGGTGATTTTTTTGCGCCGGGTTTGTGAGGTTGGACCACCTTTATGTCGAGACTCTTACTGAAATCATCCATAGCTGTGTTCCCTTTTTGAGTCATTTCACACATATTAGTCAAAAAGGAAATTCTCTGTATGCTTTTGTTACTAATTGACACAATTATTTAGGCAAACCATTGAGTCTGGTTTTATTTCCCCCCCCCTTAAATCCTCTCTGTACCATTCAGTGACCCTTCCACTAGTCAGGCCCATCAGAGATTAAAGGTGAACACAGGGGCAAATCAGTTATCAAGTCAGAAACGCTCATCATCAACCTACCACTGTGCCGTTACTGCACAGGAGCGCACGCACACACACACACACACACACACACACACACACACACACACTCCGTTTACCCTCATTCGTCCTGTTATAGAGGTCATAGCCTCATGTAGCAGTGCTGGGGAAGGAATGAGGGTAAGGTTAAAACACATCGCTGATCTGGATTTCTAGTGAAGCTATACTCTCCGTGCCGAGGTCCAACATACACAGAAACCTAGCTTAGCTGCATTGGCCAGGACATTAGAAAACTGTTTCATAAAGCGTATCCTGCCGCAAGATGCCTGCCCTGCTCGTTTCTACTTGTCAGGAATATCATATTATCATAAGTCATCACCCGCAAACATGTTCGGAAAACTTCCCCTGACATTAGAAGTATTGCTTTCAAAATTCCCTTGCCGCAAACGAGACCCGATTATGTTTCCTTTTCTACTTACTGAGACCCGAAACTGTTTAAAACATTAAAGCCTCGGCAGAGCAGCCAGTTTTTTATCTGCGTAATCACATTTCTCAAGACGGAGCCTGATGACTTGTTTTCAACAGAAGGCGCTCAGTCTGTGTGTGGTTCGAAAACTGATAGACTATTCCAAGTTGCAAAAGTTAAAAGGAATTTCGTGTGGGAATTTCACTTTTTTTTTGCTTTCTGCCAAAGGCTGGATAAGAAGATTGCCATTGAACTCGGTACAATACGTATGAAGGAACGTCAGGCCTCCAGCCAGCTCTGCTCAGATGAAAAGAAAAAGCAGAAAAAAAAGATACGTGAAACAAATAAGCCAATTTGTTTCACGTATCAGCGCTGGGGAAGGATGTTTTTTTAGAATGCGTATTCACAAACTATTTCATTTCTACTCCTCTTTGTCATAGTGGTGACAAATATCAACAGGGTTAGTGCAAATGAGGTAAGGTTCATTTTATTTTTGAACCTTACCTCAGAGGATGTGTGTACCTCATACACACATCCTCTCTTTTTTTATAGTTATGATGTATAATATAGTCCCTCCAGGAAGTTATGTTCAAAACTATTAATGCAAAATTATTTACAAATTTTGCACAGACCTGCAAGTTTTACCAGTCATCACAACTTTTCTGCATTAGCGTTTTAATTTTATTCTTTTCTTTTTTTTAATGCGTTATTTTTGCCTGAGCAGTAATGCTGCTGCAGGTAGCTAGTGTTAGCTAACTGCTAACTAGTTAATTTATGCCTGTACATCATATTAACCTCGTTAACAAACACTAACGTTCTTACCTGAGCTACATCCCTGGATTTTGTACGGAAGTTGTGCTCACTGTTGCTGTCTGCATTTTCAAAGGAAATCTGTCACAAGATAAAGAGCAAAGAGTCAGAAATACGGTGTAAAACAATACACAGCTTTTTGAAAAACATGCTGCAAAATCAGTACTTCTCATCGGTATTGTGAAACAATATTCTTCATCAAAATGTAAGGAATCTTTCTGTGAATGGTCACTCCGTAAGTTTCATCCATTGACTGCTGTGACAGGGCTTCAGGTCACCATGCCCAGCGGGAAGCTGAGTAGACTGATAGTGAGTAGACGATAATTATATAATTCATCATGGTCTTATTAATAGAAATAGTTTGGCATAATCTCTTTTATAATTAATATATTTTCTTGTGTTTGTGGCCCTTTGACTAGATCAGAGAAATAGCGAATAACACTGTGGTACATTTTAAAGAATTGCAACAAATGCCACATAATGTTAAAACATTTCTACTATTCCCAGAAACCAGGACTTCCTCGTTCTGGAAAACAGTTACAATCAGCTTTAGTCACCAAGCTTGTGCACAAAAGCAAGTAATTTCATTTTGGTTTCAATAAATACATGTAAAATATAAATGTATAACAAAAGGGCTTTGGAAACTTGAGCTTGATCTTGTATTTTAAAAATGAGTTCAGTTCAGATGTTGGCTCCTCCCGTGTAGGGTCCACATTTTTCGGCACTCCAGACACATTGAGATCAGGAGAAGCAGGACACAATGAAACCATAGAAGGCCAAACAGATGATTCATAATTGGAGGACCGATGAGTGACAATGTAGAATGTCTAATTTGGTTAGTGGAACAAAAAAAAAATCAGGAGCAAAAGAAAAGAAGTCCTTCTATGTGGAAATGTGGGAAAGTAGAAGCAGAGAGTGACATTGCTAAAAATATTCAAACTGTATGAGTAACGTTGAACAAATATTTCTAATTGTCTTGGTCATATTGAACTGTTAGCTAAATCTTTTATAGTTTATGCAATAAAATATTTTTTAAAGAAACACAAAAAAACCCAGAGTATTAACTGCCAGGTATGATAGAGTATTAAGATCATATAAAAAAATTACAAAAATAGTAATGAAATTCAAATAAGGTCATAAAATTTCAAGAATTAAGTTGTAATATCTAATATATTGCTGCAACTTTAATCTCGTATAATTCCGACTTTATTCTCGTCCAACTTCATTCTTGTAATAGTCATTATTCTTGTAAGGTTTTACTTATTCTAGTTTTTATAGCTTATGCAATATATTTTTTAAGAAACACAAACTAACCCAGAGTAGAAATTACCAGGTACGACAGATTATTAGAGCCATACTAAGAAAAAAATCAAATCATGAGAATAAATACATACGGTAATATCTTGAGAATATATAATATTATGACTTTATTCTCCTAATGCTATGACTTTATTCTTGCATGAGTTTATTCTCTTAATTTTATGACCTTATTCCTGCTATTTAAAAGAAAAAAAAATTCTTAGCTTGGCCCTAATGCTCCATATTAGCCTGGAGACAGAATTATGTGTCCTCAAAATGAACTGTCATTAAAATTAATTTAAAAATCTTATCTTAGCACATTAAGTTTGAAGATTTTTCTTTTTTTAGGTTTTGTTGGCTCTAGTGGCCTTTATTTGAAAGTAGTTTGACAGGAAACATGGTATTGAGAAAAGGGGAAGATATGTGGCAAATGTTGCCAGATTGGGAATCGAACCTGCGACCACCGGCGAAAGGACTAAGGCCTAAATATGTGGGTCATGCTTTGCCCCCTGTGCCACCACAGCACCCCTAAGATTTTTGTCCTTTAATGTCTTCATTTGTAACCGTTTCGGTAAGCCACCTGCCTGTCAGAGCAGTTTCTATCTACAGAAACGCTGAACGTATCAGATTTCATGCAATTTGCTCCTAAAGTTGCTGGGGGCTTAGAGAACCCAAGCAGCGAGTCCAGGCCTCATCATCTGGAAAAACAGTGGCTTAATGTTGTAAAGACCTAATGAAGCATTAGCTCACATTGCATCTACCCATCTACCCCCACCGCGTCCCCTTTGCTTCTCTACAGAGAGAGAGAGAGAAAGAAAAATGTCACAGGATTGACGGTACGTGTGTCTAGCCCCTTATCTGCCCGGCAACTTGTTGCCCGTCAGCGGCCTGCGGCGTTGATCGCCTACGCTCAGTTGACCGCTATCTCCCAGAGCAATTGTTGGTAAATACGCCTGAACTGCTTACCCCAACAACAACAGCTTCCTCTAACCCCTAATCCTGGCCACAGAGGACCCTCCACCCCCACTCTTACCCTTTTGACCCTTCCCTTGGTCCAGGCCCCCTATGCTCGCCCCTCATCCTCTGCGGTGGTGGCGGTCGATGGGCCGGCGAGATAAGCTCGAGTGGAATTCCCGTCTGGGTGTTCTTGGGAGTGACCTGGGTGGCAGAGGAGCGTCAATGAAAATCACTCAGCACTCGGCTCAATGAGGAACCCCGTCTGAGCCTCGGCTGCCTTTCACGAGGAACTTCGGATTCTGTTTTGTCTGGCTCCTGCCCTCGTTGGTTTGAAGTTTTACGAGAAAGAAACAGCTCGAGAGAAAATGACGGCTTAATTGGGAGTCTGTGTGAACTTTTGGCAACCTCTAACCCTGGGGTAAGGCAGCCTTAAATAGTCTTAATATGTGAATCAAGGAATGAGCTTAAGCACCGGGAAAGGAGCTTGAAGCTTGCCACCAAGAATGAAAAAGGAAAACATATTCAGGTTATGTTTACAGTATCACCAGACATGAAATCTGTTCTTAATGATCACGTGAGACAAAGTTACTTAAAATTTTAAGCAAGCTT
Organism: Micropoecilia bifurca; assembly: GCA_903067075.1. Taxonomy (NCBI): domain Eukaryota; kingdom Metazoa; phylum Chordata; class Actinopteri; order Cyprinodontiformes; family Poeciliidae; genus Micropoecilia; species Micropoecilia bifurca. Next base: position 31,292 of record CAEGAF010137418.1, read on the forward strand.
CGCTCGCAAATAAGATTTTCAAGGGCAAACTGGGATCCTGTCGGCCATATTCGCCATACATCTTGCATTTCATGAGAGAGTGCGGCTTGGTGGTGGAGGGGCCAGTTGTCTGGGAAAGAATGCTAGGGCTCTACAGTGGCCTGGGTTAGGCAACGGCCCGGCTATTGTGCCCCAGGAGAAGGTAATTAGGAAGTGAAACCTTGACCAGTTGACAGCAGGCTTTGTTTGGGGGCAAGTGGGCCAAGAGAAATGCTTTTGAAAGCTTTTTCACTTTCTTTGCAGAGGCGACCTCGGCCCCTTCCTCTAGAAAAATGCTGAGGGAGATCATGCGAGTAAGAAAAAAACAAAAAGCATTTGAAGGGGATAAAGTTTTTACGAAAGCAAAAGAAATTGATAAGGAGCGCATTTGCAAACAGATACCAAACTGAATCTATGAAATATAATTACATTTTTTTTACATGTATTTTTTAACACCTAGACCTTTTTTCACATTTCATGTGCAAATAAAATTATCTTAATCTTATTGGGTTTAATTTGAAGATCAACACAAACTTGCCCATATTTTTTAAAGTGGTAAAACCACAGCCTGGCTTCATTTTAAGTTGCTAATTTTAAAAAAGCTAAAAAATCTTGACATGAGTCCATATTACTCTAAGCACATCTGGAAATTACATGTAAAGCAGGAGAAGCATGGACACACACAAAAAAAAATCTGAAACAAACGGAAACTACCTGGGAAGCCCTGAACCACAACAAACAGATTCCTTCATGTTGGAGTCTCAGCCTTGAAGCTAGTCTATAAAACACGAGAGACAAGACGGGAAGGATGTACACATCCTTTGTTGTCATCTTTGACAACAAAGGATGGGTAATGTTTTTCATTACCCATTCAGCTTTCAAGTGTTTCAGGAACCTCTGATGTTTCACATAACTTGACAAAAATACTTGTTTTGAACGCCAACACTGGGCCAGTTTCAACTTTTAGCAGTGAGAGGCTAATTTCAGCTAAAGTAACTTTGGTGATAGACCAACTCTTTCTAGCACAACTTGAACACAATAGTCTTTTCCAGACTCCCATCAGATTGTTTTTTGGAGCAAAGATGAACCTCCAGTGGGGCGTTTGTGTTTCCGGATGTTGCGTGTGCGCCAGATTTACAGGTACACCAGAATCATGAATACAAAAGGTTCCTGTCAGAACTTTTGTATGCAAAATAAAATAAAAAAGCAATGAATTGCATTAAAAATGTAAAAATCTATATTTAATTAAAATTGCATCAATTCCCACAGTGAAACATGATTGTGGAAAGATCATGCTGTCAGCTGGCTTTTTTTTAAAGCATGGAGATACAGATGTTGGACAACAGAAGGCATCACAAAAGATGTAACCATAGATGAGATAGAATGGTTTATATCATCCATGTTTTTAAATGGCCCAGGAGTCATCCATCCATTCTTACTTAACTTGTGCTCAAAAACTTCAATCTGTAGATGTGCAGACAATGCAGAGATACAGTCTGATTCTATGAGGTATGGATTCAGAGGGGCTGAATACAAACACTTTGCAGATTTTTATATGCCAAAAATCTGGAAAACATTGCATCATTTCCATCTAAAATTGCAAAGTCTGAAAAGGTTTAAAGGATATGAATGTTTGCAGACTCGTGTGTAATTGTAGCAAGTGTGAGAATTTTCTGCAAAGCTGAACCTCAACCTAGAATCCTCTTACTGAATTAACTACGAGCTATTTTACCTTTAACCATAAATGTTTGGATAAGCTTTTAAGTAGCATTTTTAATGGTAATTTTACCTCTGAATGCAGTCAGAGACCCGTAAGTAAAAAAAAAAATCCCATGAATACTTCAACATTGAAAACAAATGCTCTCCTGTTTAAGGTGGAAAATCCTGGAAAAAATGTCAATGGAACTGGGAGCAAACATTACAAAGCTCATGTCTCACTGTAAAAACACTGGGGAATCTCAAAAAGCTTCCAGATGAATCATGTATCATGAAATTTTACAAGCAAGTAAAACCTGAAGAAACACTACAGGAAACAAATTTGGAAATTACACGTAAAACAACAGAAGCATGACGCAAACAAGACATCTGGAATAAGCTGAAACTACCATGTTTTTAACCTGAAAAGCCCTTTACCACAACAAACAGACTCCTTCATGTTGGAGCATTAGCCTTGAAGCTAGTCTATAAAACACAGACGAGATGGGAAGAGTGTCCACGTCCTTTGTTGTCCCCTTTGTTCTCGACTGTGTTACGGGAATTCCTTGAGCGTTGACCCTTGGTTGACAGTGGTTTAACATGTTTGTTTTTCAGCTTTCATTGTTTGCTCCTGCAAGGAAAACCAGGTGCTCGGATACCTTCTGAATGAGTCAGCAAGAAGTAGTGGATATACAGCAATAAAACACGTTTTTGCATCGCACGTTATGATCCGTTTACCTGGAATGAGGTTGTACAGTTAATAAGGCATACATTTTGTTAGTAATTTACTGCAATCATGCTTTTATCGTTTCCTCGCTGCAAGAAGACCTCGGGTCCAAATACTTGATAGCATATGGTTCTTTCAGGGTACTCTGGTTTTATGTATTAAAATTTTGGTATTTTTAAGATTTTTGTAGTTGGTGATCAGGTATTACTCTTCCGATCTTTCAATAACACATAATTAGCAAGTAAAATTTTCAAATTTTCTGTCAACAAAAACACAGCAGGTCGCTGGATGAGCCAACCACTGGGCTTAACAGGTTTTCTGGGGGAAACCGCATAGATTAAGATTATTCCTGAATTCTTTTTGTTTAGATTTTGTTGTTTGGTTTCACCTATTTTCTCATGGTGCAGTTTAATGAAATACAGGTGTGCTTCCAATTTTGTATAAAACCAGCAAGATTTTGGCTGCTGGGAGTTTGATGAACTCCGAAAACCAAGATTTCAAAGAACACAATCCACTGGTGAGCAACGAACAATCTGCTGATGCTGGTTTCTTCCCATCTGCCTTCAGACTGACTACGCTACATCATGTCTTCAATCAATCAAACTTATTTGTTTAGCACATTTCAGCAACAGTGCAGTTCAAAATGCTTTTCGTCATTAAAAACAAAGTATAATCACCAATTTGAGAACAAACTTTACATTTTATGAAGTGCCTTCATCAAAACCATTAGTACTCATGTTGGTCAGCGTTCCATTAATTATGGATCAAAGGCAGCTCTAAACAGGTGTCATTTCTTGATTTAAAGGAACTCTGTGTTTCATCTGTTTCGCAGTTTTCTGGAAGTTTGCTCCAGATTTGTGGTGTATAGAAGCTGAATGCTGCTTCTCCATGTTTGGTTCTGGGGATTCAGAGCAAAACCAGATCTGAAAGGTCGATACCACAGCAGGTTTCTAATGTATTTTGGTGCCAAGTCATTGAGTGATTTATTTTATTGTATAATATCTTGGATTTTTTTCCTCCATAGCACTAAGCTATCATCAAAATAAACAAGAATATGCATTTGAAAGTTGTCACTCTGTAACTAATCTACAAAAAATATAGATATACATTTCTTGTCGATTTGGAAAAACAATAAAGATGTAGAAAAAAAGGATAACTGGGCTTCTTGTTTAAAGAAAAGAGGTGTTTCTACGTCATGAAGAATCTGTACGTTCTCTGAACAGTTCTAACTTGTCTTACGGTTTAAACACACTTCTTACACTCGTGTTTTGGAAAAATTACATCACCTACTTAAGGTAGTTATTCTTGCCCTCACTCAGAGTTTATGAACTTGTTAAGGGAAAAATCTGGGGCTCTATAGGCGGCTTAGCAACTCCTGCTGTCCCTTTACAAAGCTTACGTCTCCTAGCGCAGGTGTCCCAGAAACGCTTTTTCACAGGAGTGAAGTCGACGGATTGATCTCGACTTTCTCCTGGAGACGGCGACAGGGAATCGGGCCTCCATGGTGATTAAAGATTTTACGTAGTTGACAGAAGTTAAACGTTGCCAAGGAACATTTAGATAAATGATGGCCTCCCCGGGGCCTATAGGTCTGAATGGGCACTGGACAGACATTTTTACAAAGCTGGTACTCACAAAAAAAATTGTGTCTACTCACAGGAAAAACACACACACACTTCTCAAGAGCCACAGCTCAGGACTTGTGGCTGCTGTCGTATCTTGTAAGTGTGTGTATACGTGTGGTGAGTGCCATAGTTGGCTGGTGGGCCGGTGTTTGATGATGAAGTCATGAGTTTAGGTAAACTCCAGATGGCCAGGCAGAAAGTAAAACATGTGCCATCTGCTTAGATTCAACCGCAGCTCAACACCTCCCCTCTCCGCTCCGTCTCTTTCTCCCTGTTTCCCCTCGTCTCTCAGTTGGCAGAGTGAAGGGACTGCAACGCTCTGAACATTAATGCCATTAGTGAAATGTTTCAGAAGAGGCAGCCAGGCACGATGCATTACGACGGCCACTCCGCTGTCGCCGAGGTCTGTGTGCCGCTGGCTAACGGCGCTAAAACGCTGTAAACGAAGAAAGGGACTATAATGTGCATCACACCATGCTGATTATTTGAAGCCAAACAGCAGTAAATGTTTGACTCTAATCTCAAGTCGCTCTTTGATGCTTTATGGCATGCATTTTACTTTCAGGGATAAGCTAGAGAGAGTCAGTTTTTTTTTGTGAGATATGGCTTTATCTTTATCATGGACCATGGCTTTATCATGGTCACTGATAAAGTCGGGAGACTCGAGGTGAAAAAGCCAGATACATTTGCTTAATGAAAACATGGCAATTTGGGGATCAGAAAAACCCCTAACCTTTTGATTTATTTTATTTATTTTTTAAGCTGGAGGTGTGTGGGTTATTTAGGGTTTTTTGGCTGTATCAAAATTGGTTTATTTGGCAAAACTGCAATAGAAATACAAAAATGTAGTTATTATTGTTACATCGGCCTGATTTCTGTTTAGGTTTGTTTTCTAGTTTGTCAGGTTTTCAGTATTTTCAGCTCCCTGGTGTTTTCCCCGGTCTACGACAGACAGGTGACCTGTATAAGTTGACCCACCTCTCACCCAAAATAATCACTACACCTGGTCTGGAGGTGCAGGTGCAAGGGTGTATAGAAAATGGATGGATGTTTTCCCCAGTATTTCTCCTTAGCTTCCCTGTGCCATCTTCTTCCCGCCCCTCAGCTAGCTCCTGTGCCAACTGCTCACACCTGCAACCAGTTTTTTCTGTCTTATGAATGTAGTTGGATTAAAAATAAAGCTGATGTTGGTGCTGCGTTAACCAGTTCTGGCAAAAGCTCTTATAGTGGTTGTGGGACAACAGGTGAAGAAACTAACATGAACTTAAAGCTTATAAAAGTTAAGCTAGGCACAGAAACAACAATTAGCATTACAAAACATACTGATGGGATTTTGTCCCAGAAGCTTAAAGATAACAACAAAATAACATTATTTCAGCATCATAGTAATTTCAGAAAATATGTGTGTAAATATACACATCTATATATAAGCAGGAAGATTTATTTTTTTCCTGGCATTACTCCTTCATATGACGAATACGCTACGGCAGCCATGCTTTTTCTTCCCTTGGCGCAGAACTTTAAGCAGTGCCCACCGTCTGGTTTAACATCAAACTTTACACATCGGTTAGGCTTTTGCTTCCCTAAAGAAAAACAGCACCAATCTCCAAGCTGCGCTATAATTAAGCACACAGCTGGCAGTTCCCATTACGCCATAAGGGCGAGCGGGGTGGATCTGGACTGCGGTACAACACGGCCCTCCGCCTCACCACCCTCTTCTCAGCACCTGTACATTGTAAAGCAGCAGCGTGTTCGCCAAGCAGCGCCGCAGCCAACAGGACGATTACTTTCTTTTTAGGGTGTTTGTCCCGAAACACTTCAGCATAACACATCCTTGCGCCCCACCCCGGCATACTTTCGACATTCCACCTCAGACTGATTCAGCTGCTCCAGGTGGGGAAAAAAACCGTCGTCCACACGTGGTTTTAGGCTCAGTAAAATTCACACCAGCCTTTTTATATTTGACGGGAAACTACATGGAAATGTGTCATAATGGAGAACAGGCAACCATCGCGACGACTGTGGCGAGGGCAACAACAGAGAGAGGAGCTAGAAAGAAATCGTTCCTATCACTCATCTGCATCCGTCTGACTTCACAAACCAAAACAAAAATCATTACACACCAGAAAGAATTTTAATGTTGCGCCACTTTGAGTTTGCCCACACCAAATGCAGGGCTTGTCCCAGTAGGCCAGCGCTCTCCTGGCCAATATCAGTTGTCTGACCGCAAAGCGACGCTGTGTAAACACGGGTCAGACAACACACGTACACACTATTCTCAGGGAGTTATCGCACACAGACAAACTTACAAGCACCCTTGTCAACAAAGCTGGAAGCTTTTGTTTCCAGCTGCAAACCATATTGAAATGGATGAAACGCCACAACTGGATCAAATAAAAACGAAGCATTAGCATACAAATGTCTTTCAGATTGTGGGAAGTCTTGCATAACATTTACTGGGTGAGAATGATGTACACATGACTGGCAATAGTTGGGTGTTAAATACAGAAAGAAAAACCATAAAATGTAGGTCCTGTAGCTGCACAGTGATAAAAAGATATATGTACAGGGTAGTACTTTCCCCCATTAGCCTTCCAGAACCTTCTTCTGCCGCAATCACAACTGGAAGTGTTTTGGTCTCCACCAGCTTTAGAAATGTTTAGATTTAGTCTATTTGTTTTTGAAAAATAGCTTCAGACTGTCAAGTAGATCCATGTCAATTTACATGAAATTGCATAACTTGAAATCATGGAAATTAGCATAATGGAAATGCACCCATTTTAGAAAAAGACTAAAATTCTAAAAAAAAAATTGTTGCGCTTTTTAGCAGTATCAAATTAAATGTACTTTGTAGAACTACAATGGAAAGACTCTTTCTCGTGTCACACAAGTTGCATGAAAAGAAGAGGGATGTTACTATCAGCAAAAACCACTACGAAGACGACAGGAAGTAGCAAGAGTGATGGCTCCACTGGAGTTCTCACTGCATCTCACAGTTCATAAAAAGTTGTATGATTTATACACGTTGAATACATACTACTTTTGTAAAATAATTTACATTTCTCCCCCCAAATGGCGTATACATAACCACTCCCAAGTATGAGGGGCTTGTCGCTCACAAACCTGAAAAAGATGCAAACGTCTCCTCTGGCGGCTAATAGATGACAAGTGCTAACGCCATGGCTGACTTATGAATATATCTCACAGAACTTTTTACATCTGTTGCTGCTACAATGTTTAAATGATGTGTGTTCACATGGATTTTTTTTATATTTCATCTCTTGTTTAATGGAACACTGCAATAGTAGATTTTTTTTTTTTTTTTTTTTACATTAGCAGAACATCCACAGATTTTTGCAAATTTGTAATGGACACGAAGCTGGTAATTTCTAAAACAAAAATGCCTGTGCTGTATTTTATTTAGGGGTACCAGATTTAAAAAAGCTTGTCCATAAACGTGAACGTCAGTGTTCTGATTTTTCTCAGGTCATAAGAAACTATCACAACCAAACAGTGATTTAAACTTCCGCACAACTTTGATACATTGCGAAGTTATAATAAGATACTTCAAAATGTTAAATATTATGAGGGGTATGAGTACAACAGAAAAAAAACTCAAGAAAAATAAACTAGAGCCTCAACGTCTACTCACCGAAGTGGGCGCCGCCAAACATAAAAATGACCTTACACTTTGTTTTGCCTTTCTTTGTGAATGTATGTTTATGTGAGAGTTTCTGTCAAAACATAAAAAAAAGACAAATGTGGCTAATTAAAGGGACATTTTGTTGGTAGCTGGTGTGCCTCATTGTCAGGGTCCAGGCGCAAGACTTTCCTTTAACCAGATACGTTCATATTAAATGTGACTCGAACAAGACTACTTCATTTTTTAACATTTGCCTCAGTCACTGACCTTAATGGGTCAGTGTGTGAGCGCTGGAAGAGAGGAACATATCCAACACACCAGCACTTGCTGTCAGAGCCGGCCCAAGGCAAAGCAAGCCATTTTGTGTTTGTATATATTCTAATCAGAGGCCTGCAGTGGTGGAGAAAGTACTCAGAAAATGTACTTAAGTAAAAGTACCACATTAACATTTTACTTAAGTAAAAGTAAAAACGTCCTGGCTTTTAAAAATACTTAAGGATTAAAAGTAAAAAGTACTTGCTAAATGCATTACCTAGTGGCTAATATCAAGTGTACCGATTGTATTTAATTTTAATACATCTGAAATGTGCCATTTTAATAAACAATGCCACAGATAAAGTATGTTTTTATTGTGTTTACTCTCTGTAACATGTGATTCTATGCATCATAATTTCAGGGATGGAAACATCTTGTCTCCTGTCCTAACATAGCATGAACTTCACTTTTTTTGCCACTAGTGGCTTTTATTTTGAAAGGAAACCAACAGAAAGGTGGGGGAGGACATGCAACTGAGGAGCCAAGTACCACTGTTGTAGTCTAGACCAACAGTGGTCTAGACTGAAAGTAGTGCGGGGGACCAGCACCCCGCACTACATGACACAATAAAATTAACTGCACCTATCAAAATTGCTTCTCAGATTGATCTGAAAGATCCACATTCCCATAAAAACACCTAGATATTAAATACTTAGAGCTGAAATAAATTTAACCAGTATCAATTCAAACTCTTCTTCATTCTGTTTTGCTTTTATCTCTCTGCTACAATCCACAGAGGTCTCCTGCAATCCCTAAAAAATTAACGCGCTGGGCGGTTGGCCATACTGCCCATGTCTGAAACCACAACTGTCTGCATCATTAAATATAGCAATTAACGGTAAAAAACGCTAAACTAGGAACACTGTCCAAGGTGCAAGTAATCAAGCAGAAGGAGGTAATTGTTCTCATCCTCCCTCCTGCTGCAATGTCTGCCACCATGACAGGTGATGAAAACAAAGAGCAATGAGTATGCTCAGTTTTTTTTGTGTTGTTGTTTTATTTATTTGCCAATTAAAGATTATATATTTTTAAATGAAATAAAATAATAATAGCTACTGCAGTGTACGCAGAGCATTACAAGAACACAGAACGGCTCTCAGTGAGCCTTCAGTCCTATCAACCTTAGTAAAGACCCGTCCAAAAGAATCAGATCGTTCCTGAATGTCATATTACTATGGTCACAGTGTTGTCCCATACATGCGACACCTCAGTCAACACCTCCGCACAATAATTCAGCGCATGAGTGACAACTTCGTTTCATCGCAGATGCAGCATGTGACTCTGTACAGCTAGCTTTGCTAGCATCACGTCCTCAGAGCTTACTTTTGTTTAAGCTTTCCTTCCAAGTGACGCTAAAAGTTGGATGAAGCCCCCACCGTCTCTGAAAGCGAAGAGCTGCTGATTTGACATCATATCTTATGATTTATGCAGCCCTATTATATTACTGACGATTGGACAGACATCTTTTCCCATGTGGGTAAAAGGGGAGGCGATGGGTGACAACAGACACGCAAGTCATGTTATTGCTCGGATTTTACGGCACTTAAGTGACAAATCTGTTGCATTTGCGATAATTAAAGCTGTCACTTTCTATGCTTATTGTGTGGAGGTATTGACTGACAACACTGTGATCAAAGTCTGTAATGCGGTGATGTGCCATTTTCAAACGAGCTGATTCTTCTTAATGGCTCTTCACTATGAACGATAGAACTGGAGTCTGAGTGAGAACCGTTTTTTGTAGTTGTAATGGCTATTATTGGTAGCTATTATTACATTTTATTATAAATATTTATTTAATCATAGAATAAGCCTCCATTTGAAGACGAGTAGTGTTGCTGTGTGTGTGCTTGTCTGTTCTGAACTTTTGTAGAAGCAGTTAATTTCTGCATACTTACTGTGTTTGCATTATCGTTAATGTTTTAATGTACTGACATTAACACATGATTCCTCAGTCAATATTTTGACATTTTTCAGGTCATACCTGTCCTTGTGGGCGAATGTGGCTGTGTAGGTAAGAGTAGTCGTCTTGTAATCGGAAGGTTGCAGGTTTGATTCCAGCTTCCTCCTGCCACGTGTTGATGTGCCCCTGGGCAAGGCACCTAACCCCAAGCTGCCTACCGAGCTGTGTATCGGTGTATAAATGTGAGAGCGTTTGTGAGTGCAAATGGGTGAATGTGGCTCTAGTGTAAAGCGCTTTGAGTGGTCAAAAATGATCGGATAAAGCGCTATATAAGTTCAGTCCATTTGTGGGATTAATTTTTAAAAATTTGTCACTTAGGTTTCCTCTTTATCTGACTGCGCTACACTTTTACATGTTCACTCTAGTTAAACTTCTTAGTGGGGTTAGGTCTTTCAGTTGTACACTTTACTTTCTGAACCTGTTGTATTATATTTGAAAGTCATGGAATTTTATTTTCTAAATAGCCGTAGACTTATGAAGTTTGCTTTGCAGACTTTTCAGACTGGCTGTTGTACTCTGAAACCAAAGATGACAGAAGAGATATCTTATGCAGTTAAGATATTAACTATTTAAAACTTTTCCACAGTACTTCCATTTAAAAAAAACTATCCTCTTAACACCTTGAATTAAAAAAGTTGAACAAATGGAAAGACTGAGTCCCTGTGAGTCATGACTCTGGAGTGAACTGGACCGAGACGCCGTAGAATGACCTGCCTCTCCTTCGTGCCGCCACCGCCATGTCGGCGCAGCAACACGTTTCGACTGACTTCAATTAGAGGCGAAATGGAAATACTTAGCGCTGATTTTTGCTTTACTTTAAATTGGACAACATGTGTTCCAGGGAGAAGTCTGTTACCTCACCACTGAGGCTGAACACTGAGGCTGATCTAACCGTGTGGGTTTATCAATTAGGGCTCACACACCTGCTGCCTGCATGTTTCCAGTTAACCCAGATCATCTGGAAATTGCAGGCTTCACAATCAATCAAGGAGAAACGGCGGGTGGAGGGGTGCTTGTGAGGCGCTCGACTAAAATCAACACAGGCGAACAAATAGAACCTAGGAAAGAAACTGAATTTTATACACTTCCCCCCCTTCTTTATTATTTGAGTCTGTTAAACATCATAAATCCTCTGGATGAGAGACGGAGTGGAGAGCCTCAGTGAGAGATTTATATCCTTAGCCTTTTTCTAATCCAATATCCCCTCCTTTCCAGCTATTCCCAACATGTCCGTGTGGACTCTGTGGAAGTATTCGCACGCACACGCATGCACACACACATTCGCAACACTCCGAGTGACCAGAGCAACAGGAGGAATGTAGAGTTGCGCCACATCCCAGCTGGACCGACAGCGAGCGCTAGCGGTGTCCTCCTTTGCACTATGGAGGATGAAAGGACCTGGGCTCGTCGGAGACGCCGATGGAACGCCTGGAATTGAGAGAAGGGGAAGCTCTCCAACCGGGGCCTGCCTTCCTGCGAGACGACCTCTGTTCATGGCTAAAGCGGAGAAGAAGATGGGGAGGGGAAAAAAGAGCAAAAAAAGGAGAGAGTAGCACTTTCACAAAAAAACAACAAAAAAAACACCCCCATTGCCACACCTGTGATCAATTATGATCCGCAAAATTAGAGAGTTGCTAGAAAAAACCCCGGCCTGTAATATTTCAGAATTATCAGAAGAACAGAGAGCTTGCAAAGTGCACAAGCGTTTTAGAACATGCTTAGATGTAGGAGGAGGGGGATTGTGATGTGCAATGTCCTCAGTGTGGCGTCGCAGCTCAGACCTCCAATGAGATCTAGCTGCCGATTACACAACAGTCACTGCATTTCGGTTAACCTTTAAATTGTGCAACTTGAATTTAATATTACAATAAATTTGCATTTTTTTGGTTTTTTACAAAATAAAAACTCATGATAAAATGTTTTTGAGCTAGGGTGAGGTGGTTTTTCAGTTGTGTTGAAAGAGACGTATTTTCACATCACACGAGTTTAAACATCAATAAGGTTTCCCACAGAGTATTATTAGCCTGGCAGGCCACCAGACTTTACATGCCCCCCACTTGGGCTAATTGATGTTTATTGTAAATTATTTTTTAATGTTTTTACATACACAACCTATAGAAAGATCAGCTTCTGAATTTTCTTTTTTTTTATTTCCAAAATTTCCTGTCAACTTCACATTTTTTAAACTCAAAAACAGTGAACTGCCCCAGTGCCCCTACCACCAGGCTGTGCTAGATTTCTGATGAAAAACACAATGAAATGCACGATAAAGAACAATATTTAAATTGTTTCGTCTTGAGCTAACATACCTCTGCCCAGAATAAAGCCTTACTTTAGTTGTTTCCCAACCCTGATCCTCAAGGTACACTGTTGTGTGTTGTGCGTCTGTCCAGTTCAGACTGTGAAACCTATACATCAAAAAGTGTATTCCAGCTAATCAGCCCCAGCTTTAACTATGTCACATAATCATACTTCCTCCAACTGAGTTTAGCACAGTGTTTGATGGGATTCATAGTTTTGGTGGGGGTTCTAAGTCTTTTTGTGTGGATTACAGGTCTTCATGGCTGAGTCCCATCAATAATCTTTGTTGTCAGACTCTGTGTTCTAGCTCTCTTTTCTAAATACTGCTGTTGCATCTGATGACGTCATCAATGTAAGTCAATGTTCAGGTTTGAGGGTATGACCCAAGAGACTCTTTCAATGTCAGAAAGGAGTATTTCTATTTTGTCTGGGTATAAAACATCCTGTCATTTGAACTTTAATTCTCTGTTTATAAGACTTGCAGTTTCTAAAACAAAACTGGAAGCTAATAGAAAATCCAGCAGCCATAAACACCTTTTCCCTACCGGCATCCACTTTGTTTTCGCGACGGCAAGCATTGGTTCTCATTAACATAACACATTGGTAGGTTAATTACAGCCATTACCCACTTATCTGAAACAAATAAACGCAAGATATTTTGACCCAGTTTATGATTCCCACATGTCCCAACGGGAACCAGGAACATTTTCTTTTCCCCAAGTGCAGTCCAAAATAAAAAGGGATGACTCAATAAAGCGTTTACGGGCTGATGGAAATCACAAGAAATGTGATCTCTTATCTTTATCGTCAGCCTTTATCATTGCAGACAAAGGTCTTATCTTAACGAGGGATTAAGACGGATAACTGGACTCAGTGCCTCAGGCAGGTTTCAGCATTGCAAAGTCTAAAAGTGTCTTGATACTCAACCCAGGCATAAACAGATAACATCAGCAGGAACCGCGACATTCTAGAAACCCTCTCTCCTTATCGCTGCTGCCGCAAAGTCCGACGGCGAGTTTGAATCGCAACAGTGGATACTGGGTAGGTGGAGGTGGAGGTGGGGGGCAAAGAGAAACTCCTTTCCAAACTATCCCCATGTCAGAGAATATCCTCGAGAATACACTTTCCCTAAAAGAAAATAAACGGAGCGCGATTTGAGTTAGATCGCCGAAAAATAAAGCCAATTTGTAGACGCCGCTTGATGTGCAGTAATTTAGCAGCATAGATAATTGGAGGAAAAATGTGAAACATGAGCCAAAATGGACATATGTAATTGCTTTTTCCTGTGAGCCAAACGTTCCTGTTCCTATCTCCAAATCAAGAAACTTCTGGAATCAACGAATCACTGCCCACAGGCTATTTGTGATATATCCCAAAAACATCAAAGACTCTGTAATCTGTAACGCAGGCAGCAATTTGTGAAGAGAAAAACGTACAATTGTCCGACCTTTTTGCAGAGTGAGGGAAGATGGAGATTTGTTTCTGCTTTAAATAATGTTTTCTCAGCTGCAGTTATTGAGCGTTGCCTCTAATGTAAAGGTGAACGTGATAATACCTCAAACTTCACAAAGTGCACAAAGGTCATTTTCAGATCTTTAAACCTCAAGAATATTTACGTGCAAGTAGATTTCTAGGAAATTTACTTTGGAAATGCAAAGTCTTTCTTATTAAGTGAACTTATTATTCTGTGTTAAGTCTATTTCTTTCATTACATCAGTACTGTTTCTGGTTTACCATAATTTGGTTCTTTAGTGATTATAGGTTATTTCTTGTTTAGTTCTTCCTTGTTACTCTACTTGAATTATGTATCTTAGCTCTTACTATTCTTTAGAGTTTAATTTCCTAGTGTTGTGTGTAGTACCCCTTTGCCCCTGTGCCAATTTTTTTCTCTCTCTTCGTTTCCTTCATCTGGATTACGATTTGTTCTACAGACACATAGAACAAATCAATGCATGGATGTGCTGTAGCTTTCTTCTGTTGAATAAAAACAAACTCAAGTAATTATTTTTCGATCGTCAATGCTCCATATCAATGAACAAGAGTCAGCGTGCAGATTCAGTAATTACTCATACCAAAATCTCGGTGAAGGGACAGAATCAACCTGAACATTTAGAGCCACATAAAGACAGTTACATTGTCAGTCTTTTATCACCTGAAGAAAATTTCCAGGATTAAATGACTAATGTCCTGGCAAGATCTTAAAAATATCATCCACATGTTTATCTTTAGTAGAATTGATTGGTTTCTTCACAAGTCTGCCTAAAATGGTTCTAGACTCTCTGCATCCCCAGAATCAGAGTCAACGGAAAGCAGCATTGTTTTTATGCTCCTTGAAAGCAAACTTTCAGAAAAAAAAAATGTTGAAACCCTGAATTCTAATATATAAAAAATAAAAACCTATTGCGTTTGATTTTTCTATTATTTTATTATTAACTGAAACATAATTGACCAATTTTGTCCAACTTTATTATGTCACTGCAGTGTGGTTTTATGTTTTCATCATATTACTCACTGAATTGTCTTGTTGAAAGGTAATGTACATTTAAACTTTTCTTGCCAGTCTGTTTTTTTTTCCCTTTTTCCATTTATCTATTTGCAGTTATTGCTGCTTCTTGCTTAGTTTTATTCTTTTGTCTGTACAATGGAGGACATTTGAGTTTCACATATGATCAAAATGGATGAAAATATGCTTCCCATGTGAAAGACTTATTTTTCATAGATCTCACATGTAATTTTAAAGTGTGAAATTTCATGTGCTTCAATCACATTCACATATTCTCGTATGTGATCTTGCACGTGAATTGACGATGCAATGGGCCCCCATGCACCCATTGTTCTCTCTTAAACAGATCGCATTATTACCATGAATGTCAAAAAACTTTGGTCATCCTTGCAAGTCATTGTATTCAGGTATTCCAATAACCCTATTGGCCTTATGTGTAAAAAAATCAATATGAAGGACAACATAAAATCAGTTAAGAGGAGGATCAGCTGATGCTGGAGTGCAGAGTGTGCAATTTTCTTCAGAGTAAATAGCAACAGACCTCCAAACACCATGTGCCCTTTAGATCAGCGCCAGACCAGTGCAGAGAGAACATCATGGGGATAAATCCAAGCCTTACATCACCAGATGCAATGCAGAGCACTGGATCCAGTGTAGTAAATCACAGCACCAGTGGGTTATACATCTAGTAGTGGAGATGTTTTATCTTGAGTGACAAAACATGCCTCTGTGTCTGGCAATTCAGCAGCGTTTATCTCTGCCTCAGTACGAGGGACTCGCACTGGTTCATACGCATTTATTTTTCCACAATTTATTACTCCCAGTGTTAATGGAAATACCCCGTTCTGCTCTAAAATGACTGTGCAATGAACAAAACAAAGACTTGTTTTAAGGTTGGTGGGGAAGAGCTTCAGTGGTCTGGCAGCGCCTTTACGCTATACGTGAGATAACTCTTTTGGGATGACTTAAAACCAGGCAGTCTTGTCCAAGACAAGTGTCTGACCGAACAAGCACACTTCTGGAAGAACGGTCAAACATTTTTATAAACACACCTGTGAACTGTGTGGAAAGCCATCTCAGAAGAGTTCAAGCTGTTGTGGAACTGGAAGTCACCAGTGTAAGCACGTTTGGTAATGAATTGTAAAACTTTGTGATGTCTGTGTCTGCCATCAGGAAACAGGTAGACTCCCATCAGCACCTAGACAGGTAAGAATCAGCCCCTTGTTCAATGCTATTTGACTCGTACAGAGGGTTTGGGCGCATGGCTATTAAGAAACAATTGCATGGACTCCATTGAAGTTTCAAATGTTACGCATTTGCCAATGTTTGCCTATGACATATGTAATGCGGCAGTTCAACACTGTAAAACGTACCGGAAATCACTTTCACTGTAAACGACCATCCTCCACTTCTAAGAACAGATCTCAACCAGATTATGGTAATGTTAGCTCAATATTTGGAAGCGTGGCAGACATGGACTGAACAACTTTGTTCACTTTCTCCGCTGCCATTGCTGAAACTACAGGCAGACTATGATTATAAAACAGAGCAGAAAATCAACGTAATCATTCACAATTTCTCGATCTGTTCCCAACATGGGCCCGGTAGAAATTCTACCAGAGAGATCCACATGAACGGGAGAAAACCCAGACTGTCTTTGGATTGTGACTTCAATCAAGTGATCAAGTGATCTGCAAGTGATTGCAGAAGTGCAATGGCCAGGCTAAATGGAAACCAATAGTTGGGTATAAATGTTGTGTTTTTGAGTGGAACCATCACCAGAAGTCGTCAAGTGATGGCAAGTGACATTGTTTTCAGCAATGAGTCTCAGTTCTACCGTAGATGTCCGAAAACCAGAACTTCCGAGGTTGTGGAGGAACGAATGAATATTACTCCAGCGATTTTTCAAGACTTCACATCACATTTTGCAATGGAAAACCCTGGTCTCATAACTGCAGCCACCTGTTTAAACTGTATTGAAACATCATCTGTCATCTTCAATCAATACAACACGTGTCAGCACCCAGCACATGCGCCTACCAAAAGGACGCCCACTAGCATTATTTTGTTATCTAATAGGGGTAGGGTGACGGTTCAGAAAATGTTGGACTGCAAGGTTACCGAGATGAGGTCTGCAGTGGATCCTGTTAGTGGGATGTCATCTCTTGTTTCCTAAAGCCCTTCAATGGATTTCATTAAGTTAACAGCTTGCCGTCAGCACAGACACAGGAAGTCAGACTGTTGTGTCATGATGAATGCTCTTCCAAGCACTGCATGTCATTGTTAGTTGTTAAACTGAGGTATGTGGCAGGGGAGGGGTGTTGCTAAGTTGTGACTATCAAAACTGAGTTTCAGTTTTTCATGTTTTTTTTAATTATTATTATTTACAGTTTAATCCATAGAAATATAAGAACAAACACCTGCAGGTTTTAAGAAGAGAGCAAACTTTCATGTAAATAATGTGTAGCTCAATCTTAAATTTATATATATCCTGAAAACCCCATCATTTAAGCGTTTAGGATCTGAAACATCTCAATCTCATGAATTTCCACTGTTGTAATTCACTTGTGGTTTTGTAATACGCTGGTGGCTTTGTATAATACCAGAGAACAAACATTCTAGATTTATTGGCCGTTTATTATTTATGCGCAGCTTTGCAACAACTCGGATCATTCTCACATAAGTACGATTGTGAAACGTTTCAGAACTTCGCCATGCAAACACCCCACTAAACCACAGAGTTATGCCTGATTATGTTGAAACATAAATCAGGAATCCATCTATTATAAATCCTAATTATTTCATTCCCAAAAGCAAATTAGGGATTGCCTTCCTTGGAAATATCTTACTCTGTGACAGGCAAGAATTTTATGACTTTACATTCGTTAAAGTGATGCTGTCATAGCACCACATATCTGATTGTACTAATTTGCAAACAATACCTAAACACCTCGTATATAACACATTTCTGGGATAATTTAATTGCCCGGATCCCTGTCTGGATCCCCAGTGTGGACGTACATGATTTCAGAAAGGAAGAAGAAAAAAAAAACCTTCTTAAAACTGGGAACTGTGCCAACATGTACCCAGGTGGTTCATTTAGGAACCATGCAAAATAGCATTATATATTTCTTTATTGCAAATGTTTCTCAAAACGTCTTAGGTTACCCCATAGTTCCTTTTCTCTGTGCACACACGCATACACACGCCCACACACACACTTTACATTTCGCCTATACATTTCGACTTCATATAAGCCTTAATACGATGTGTGTTTGCACATAATAGGATGTGTGTGCTCACATTAAAAGTCATAGCCAGCTACCTTCCATATGGTCAGGCATTTTAAGAAGAAGGAAAAAGCTTAAACAAACAGATGTCTCCAAATGTTACATTCTGCTTATTTCTGGTTTTTATGCTAATGTCTGAAAAGATCAAATCAATTTAGTTCAATTCACAAAAACACTTTGTTGATCCCAAAGAGAAATTAAAAGTTGTTGTAACTCATTAATTTAAAGTCTTCAAAGAGTTATTGTAGAGACAGTGATGGCTGTTGGCAGGAAAGATCTCTTGTAGCAGTCTGTATTACGAATCTGCAGGAGCCTCTGACTGAAGATGCTGTGTTTAGCCACAAAGAACAGATTTGTGATATTTTTATTCTTTAAAACATGCAAAGCAGACTCAAAATGATTATTTGGCATTAGTCAAATCCAATGGATATATAAACAATTAGGCTAAAGTAAGAGGTAGTATCTTTAAAAGGAAGCAAACAAAAATTATTAATGGATCCATGGTGTGAAGTCTGAATGTTTTTGTCCCTACCATAATTACCATATGATCAGTAAAATGGGTTTGTGTTGGGCTAATTGGTAAAGCTGAGAGATAAAGTCTTACGCTTCGTTTTATTTATACTGCAATTATTAAGGACGTGACGGATTATTGATTATAAGCTTCTAGATGCTATGGGCAAAGGAAAATGCCTTCATCTTCAGTTATTATATAAGAACTGTTGTAATTTTCCAATGGGGATTTTTATTTTCTGTAATTTTCAAGCTAAAAATGTGGATTTTCTGAAGATATTCCAGCAGGAACAGACCATAAATGTGAACCAAGCAAACCCTTTTTTAAACCAAAACCCCTCTTAGTCGTTCAGAGTTCGATAGCAACTAATTACACTTAATCAATAACATTTCCTTGAGTAAGTTTGATTTTTTTAATGTACTTGTAGGAGTATTTTTAGCAAGATGTACTTTTTACTTGAGTAAAAAGTTGAGTAATTTTAATTACGCAATATCTCAACTCTTACTTGGGTCAAATTTCTGGATTCTTTATCTACTGAATGAAAGACAAACATTTTCTTTTACGTGATTTTGCTATTTTTTGCTACATATATTATTGTCATTTTGGTCCTTAACATACCAAAATTTCCACTAACCTGTATATTTTGGTCTATTTATGTAATTTTAAAATATTAAATAATTGATAATTTGATCATTTATTCGGTAGTTGAGTCAACTTTTTACCAAATACTTTTTTTACTCTTAATGTTTTGGATGGCTACTTTTTACTTTTGAAATATGTTGATGTGGTGCTACTCTTGAGTAAAATTTTTACCCACCTCTGTAATCAGTCTTTGGTCAGATTGTGGCAGTATTTTCCTGTATCTGTAAATGTTACGCCGGTAAAAGAAGAAGAGCGCTTCAGAGCGGTACACCTGCCCACTTGTCTTGGCCACTTCCTGTGACAAACCTTCCAGATCAAACATTACCACCTAGTAACAACAAAAAGCAGCCATCCCGTAAATTCCAACATGACAGCACTCTCCTAAAATTGAAAGCCTCTCGCTCTTTCACCATCCTGGACCCAATCGGCACCCCTCAACGTCCCTCCCCCCCACCCACTAACCCCGGGCTTCACTTCTCCAGCATCGCTCCCAACCCCTGCCAGTCTCTGGGAAACTCCCAGCGTGCTCTCTGGTCCACCAGTAACCGCAGGAAATGAGCCTCGGAGAGCGCTGAAGTTTAATAAAAAATAAATGAATGGGGTGTTCCCAGGGACAGAATGAATGAAGGGCGAAAGAGGAGAAGGAGGAGGAAGAAAAGAGGCACAGAAGCATCGTAGGTGCCCTGAAGTGGCAGAAAAGGTTGAGGAGGACACACACACGCAAACGCATGCATACACACAAAAGAGGAAAAACAAAGTTAGCTAAATGGGAATCCATTGTTGGTTCTGATCAGTGATGAATCAGAGAAACCAAAACCGGCTCTCAAGAAGGGCAACACGGATCACCTAACAGATCGTTTAAAACCGACTAGCCTCTTCCTTACGCTTTTTCTCTCCACGTTCTTAGGGCATTGAGCCTACATACACAGTCCAAACACACTCAGACACGATCTACCCTTGTGCATTTTGTGTGTGTGTGTGTGTGTGTGTGTGTGTGTGCGTGCGCACAGAGATAGCTGTGTAGATCCCTTTCTTCCCTCTCCCGACACAATAACTCTCATGCTCTGAATGGAGGAACAAACATTCCAGACATGCCACATGTCGGGGCTGCTGGCGAATCATTAAACGGTGGAAGAAACTGCAGGATGCCCTCTTTTTCTCCCACGTCCTCTCTAATTACTCTTATACCTTTTTAATTGACGCAAAGCATGAAATGGCTATTAACCCCAAAGCGAGACCGGCCCGGGAGTTTCAACGCAAACGGATGAGTTTTACGCCGTGATACGCGAAGGCTCTATAAATTAGGAAACGGATATTATCTCCTCTCCCACCCCCGCCGTCTTCCCCCGCCTTTTTTTGCCAGCTGACTGCTCCCACGATTCCGGCTCACCTCGAGGGCGCTGCGGGAGAAAAAAGTGTGGGGAGGAAGAAGGAAAAAAAGCCCAAAACATTAAAACCCTCTTCCAGTGTCAGACATGACAAAAGAATTGGCACAGAAGCAGCATCAACAAATGCGGCTTTGAGCGAATCCCGCAGACAAGAAAGGTGATTCAGAAACGGTGCTTGTTGCATATCCACCAGCAGCTCGCATGCCCTCGGGGGCCCCGGCCCTCTTTCAAAGTGTGGCCCATCTAAGTGTCTGAAGTGTAACACCAAGCAGTCTATTGAGAGGCAGGTGATGTGCAGAACAAAGGGGGGGATTCAGCACCTCGGTGACACAGTGGGAAAGAGATGAGTGATTATTAGCCCCGCTGAGGGCCCCGACAGACCGTTTAAAGGAAGCTTCCTTTGATTGTGACAGTGTAATTGTTCCACAGATACAATCACGTCGAGTACTTACCTGAGGCTGGGGAAACTGGACTTTCATTAAAGTGCGGGATTGTCTCCAGGCTGCTCTGTAATTGTGCCTGCTGTTGTCTTGTTCTGGTGGGGCTTTTTTTTTTGGTCGGCCCTCGGCTGCTTTCTGCTCTGAGGTGATCCAGAGGTGTGTGAGCGGCTGACTTTTTCGCTTTAAAATTTGACTCGGGTCCACGCTCGCAGCTGGTAGAATAGATGTTGGACACATCACAGTTTTTTATAGTCGACATTTTTCTGATGGTGCGACGGAATATTTAGTCCATACTCAGCATAAAATTAAATAAATTAAAGTACGAGAATACAGTCATAAAATTACGGGAATAAGGTCACAATGATGAGAACAAAGCCATAATAATTTGAGAATAAAGTCATAATATTACGAAAACAGTTGTAATATTATTCTCATACTACGACTTCACTTTTCAGAAACAATTTTGTTCTAACATTTCATTAGCAAGCATTTAAAAAAAAACCTACCATGCAAAACAGATTTCCTTTTTTTTTTTTTACCAGTGCAAAAGTCTAAAATTCAACTTTTCTCATTGTAGTGATTAACCAGATTTGTCTGAATCGGTGACAAGAAATAAATCAAAGTCCAGCGGCAGAGACAGAGGTGGGAGCAGAATAAACAGGGAAAAAAAGAAGGTGAGAATCTTCTCACTCGATGGTGTTCTCGTCTCTTACATTAAAAGAAGCAAACTCGGCCCCTGTGTTTGTTTTTGATTCAGCAGGCTGAGATGACACAGTCTGTTGGTTGCTCTATTGGCCATGTGGTCTGGGTCCACTGAGCCTGGCTGTGTGTCCAAGGGCCGAACTGATTAGATAATAAACCACAGAAGGAGGCGAGAAAAAAAGAACTGGAAAAGTGTTTTTTTTGTTTTTATTTTATTTTAAAAAAATTATCGCTGCTTTATATGTGAGAGCAGAAAAACTACTTGAACAGAACACAACACTAACATTTTCAAAGTGCTGATGTTTCGCGTCTGTCGCCAATTATTTTCCCCGAGCGCGTTATCGAGAATGGAATGAACTACTTTGAGGCGATCGTATCCTTCGTAAACACAGGATGTTTCCCTTCTAGCTTTAGAAATTAAGAGGCTGAGAGCTGGTTGCACACTGCAGATTTTGCAACCCAATAAAAGAAACAACACAAGAACACTTTCTGGTTTGATATTCCGCGGATTGTTTGATTTAGGAAGATTAGCTCTGAGGTAATAGCAGAACCCCAGCAGACTCCCAGGAGTGATTTGGCAAGAGGAAACAGAATAAGAGCTCTCCCTCGGCTGTTTATTCCCCTCTCGAGTCGCGAGGCGGTGTGAAGTATTTTTCGTTAAAGAAAAATAAATTACTGTTATTATTGTTTAAATCTGTCACACTTTCCGCAGCGCCTGTAACGTAACCCCTCTGTTTAAGTGATTCGCTGTTGTCAAATGATAAACGTACGCTAGCATTGCACGCTAAGGACGATGCTTGTTGCACTGACCCCTGTCCTCCAGGTTGAAGCTGCGGTAAATTTAGACGAGGTTAATGGGTCAGGTTCAGATCAAGTGCAAGGCAGGAAAGTAAAAGTCCACTGTATTTCTAAGTGTTTTCCAACGCGATTCTCCATTTAAGCATTATTCGTAGGTGTTATTACATTTTTGCCCCTTTGCTGTTTTTTATCCAATAGACTTTATATCTGGAGGCATACTTCTCTTTTTGGTGTTTTCTTGGACAACATAACTGCCATAAAAACAGCTGCCATGAACAATGTGTAGTCTTTTTGTTGGTTGGAACATATTCCCGCTGTGTTTTTGTATTTAGCTGAGTGTCTTCCCTTGACAGGTGACAGGAAAATTGGCAGAGATATCTTTGTCATTACTCTGACTTTGTTTTTTTTGCCTTATTTCTCAGAAAGTGCTCCTGCCCTAACGGCTCTTTTCTTGATTTTGTCTGGTTTTTGTCGTCGAGATATTTCCACATCTTCAGTGGAGTTTACCTGAGGTAAATTCAGATGATCAGATTTGAATCGGAAAGGCACACCAAGCATGAATTCAAAGACTTCTGAGACAAGATTGTCTCTGAAAGGACACAGCAACATTCCTGTTGTTTTGAAGGTCCCAGTGAACTCAGCAGCCTCAGTCATTTTCCAATGGAAGAAGTTTGAAACCAGCAGGACTCTTCCCAGAGCTGCCAGTCGTCGAAGCAATTGGGGGAGAGAGTCGGTTAGGAAGGTGACCAAGAACCTGACTGTCACTTTGTGAAAACCTTCCAATAGTAACCCACCAATCAGGCCTGGTTGAGCGACCAGACGAAAGTCGCTTCTTACTAACTTATGGCAGCGAGCCGTTTGGCTAAAGGCACCCAAAGGACTCAGTGACCAGAAACAAGATCCTCTGGTCTGAAGTGTCAAAGATTGAACTCTTTTGTTTGAATGCCAGGAATCTTATTTAGAGGAAACCAAACTGAGGAGACGGTTCAGTTTTCAAAGCACATGGTCAAGATCTGATAGGACTGGCTTCAGAACCAGTCTGTTAACGTGCTGGAGTGGTCAGAGTCCAGACTTCGGTCTGTCTAGACGTCTAGACTCTGGCAAAACAGTGCTTTACATATTTCTATCCAAATAAACTTGACTGGACTTGATGGTCACTTACCACTGAGATGAATAAATGATTTACGATACAAAGTAGCTGCATGGATCAGCCATCTGGGATTCAAATGTTAATGCTGTAGAAACTACATTACACTCGGCTTTTTCCCCAAATAGTCTGATACATGCAATTTAAAAATATGTCATAAAGGAGCTTTTAGGATATTCTAGTAGAGGGGAGAAATATCCCCCCCAAAATGAAAACAAAATAAATCTCCATTAAACTTTCACTGATTTTTGTTCTTGTGTATTGTTTTGCATCATGGTCTGAATATGTACATTAGTTTTTCTCCTAATGTCAATATTAACTGGTTTAAATGCATTTAGCTGTGCAGATAATCTCTAAATAAATCAAATCTAAATCAGACAAATGCCTCAACTGGAATTAGTCCTAATTTATATTTTCTCTTCAGTCTCATTATATGTGACATTAAAAACTGAATATTGTGCTATATTTTATTTGAATGAATAAATAATTAGGCCATCTATTTTATACTGGAGTTGAGACTTGAACCATAATGTTGTACTTTAATTAATCTCAAGTCTTTGCTTTTATTTTGATGTATGCAACAAATGCCAAAATGGACAACAACAACAACAACAACAACAACAACAACAATAATAATAATAATAATAATAATAATAATAATAATAATAATAATAATAATAATAATAATAATAATAATAATAATAATCAACAATATATTTAAATAAATTTTGATTTTCTTTTAAAGTTTATTGTAGAAATATCAACTGTTTTAGTGGGACTTATTTTAAAATGCCTGACTAGGAATTATGTTTTTGAGATACGGGACACACAGCCAGACGATAATTCAAGAGAAAAAATTGCATTTGTTAAATAATTCTGCCTTTCTTGCCCCGAGTGTTCTAGCCAGTGCTAACCGTGTTAGCTCCATCTGAGTTTCCCAAAATTATGTACATCTGCAGATCCAGAGGCACACCCTCCCTAAGTCCTACAACTTAGAGAGTGCATATCGAAGCCTCTCTGCTGGATAATGAGGACGTAAAATGACAGGTGACACCAATATTGCGTTCCCTTTAGTGGTCTGGCGCGTTTCCACGAGTCTCAGAGCTGCGCGCAGGAGGGTCCGTCTTTCAGCCAGATCTCATTCCGAAATAAGACTTGGGGAGGCTCCGTTAACGGGCCCCGAGGAGCAGGAATCATAACATGGAACCTGATGGGAACGACTGTTTTCCACTTCCCCCTTTCTTAATGAGGCCTCGGGCCCTGGTGCGAGTCGGACCTACCTCGCTCGCCGTCGTTTCTCACGTCTGCCGGATCAGAATTCGCTTCCTTCTCACAGTAAATCTGGCGAGCGGTGGGCCTGATCGACGCTAATTACCGGCACTCCTTCGAGAGAAGCTTGCCCACTGGTCAGACGACTGGACAGGGTGTACATGTGTACATGTGCACGTTTATGTGTGAAACGGGGGGGAATTGAGTTGCTAACAGGAGATGAGCAAATTGAATTCTCACACCACATGTCCACACAGTGGGACCGTTCTTACCTCTGTCCTTCCTCATCACCCAATCTCTCTCAACCCCCTCCTTCTCTTCCAACACCGCTTGCTCCCCTTGCTCTGAGTTTATAAGTGCTTGTGCCCCCAGAATTTAAAATAATAATATCGGGTTTCCAGGCAGGTAAGTGCATCCAGACTTGTTATCTGTGATATCACCGGTGCTTTGGCCCTCTTCCTCCTGCTGCCTTCCTCTCTTTTCTCCCTCTCTTTCTAGGTTATCTGTTGCCTCTCCCTAAAACTGTACAGTGAAATGCAATACGTCGCATTCTATGCTCTGTGAAAAGCGTTTTCCGCAGCATCTTGTCATCGTTTGGGTGACCGGCGGCCGTTTGAAGTGCTCTCGAGTTCGGAGCTCAGCGTATAACGGTGACGGCTCGGCTGCACAACAGCGTATTATTTACCCAGATGGGGTTAATTGCTGAATAAAAGAATGGTTCTTTTCAGTTGACCATTGTGAAGCTTCACCCAACCTTTTTCCACACACACACACACACACACACACACACACACACACACACACACACACACACACACACACACAC
>CAEGAF010137421.1:0-13620 GCA_903067075.1 Micropoecilia bifurca
ACAGAGTGGAGACTCTAGTAGCTGCTAAACGGTGTCATTTGGTGAACATTACTTACCTTTAACATTCTGTGTCCGTCACCGAACCTGCAGTTCCGGACGGTTCTGAGATCTCAGGGAGTCATCCGCTTTAGTCAGCGCTAACCAATCGGAACACGTCTTACATTGCTAAGCCCCGCCCAGAATGTTCATGTAAGCTTCCCCAAAGCAAATAAAGCTGTATAAGCAAGAAAATAAGTTCAACCAAAAAAATACACTCAACCAAAAAAAAAAAGAGATTCAATCAAAAAATTAGTTACTTCAATCAAAAAAAAATCTTTGAAAATGTTTTTGTTTTGTAGAAAATATTTTTATGATTAAATAGTTTTTATGACATTTTTTTTGTTTGAGATGATATTTCTTTTAGTTGAAACTTTTTTTGTTTGAGATGATTTTTTTTATTGAATAATTGTGAAACATATCTAACTCCATAGTAAACATTCATCATGAAAAAACAAACTCCAGATTATTACGGATCTGTTAAAATTAACCAATAATTTGATTAAATGTTCACCGGCTCAATTTTTTTCCAACACTTTTATACTCCGGTAACATTCGGCAAGCTAAACATGCTAAGCTAAACATGCTAAGCTAAACATGCTAACACCGAGCCGTGTGGCGAACCTGACGTCTGTCATACAGGTTGAGCTCAACTCAAAATAATAGTTATAAACCATCTCAGGAAAAAATGACTTACCAAGTGCAGTAAATAACTCAGACAGGTGGAAAGTAAATAATCCTAAAATGACTTGGCTTCTGTCGCTTAGCTTCTTCGGTGGGAATCTGTGATTCTGGGTGGAGTCAGTGAATTAACTCCTTCAGTGTTAGAGCCGCTGGTGGAGTTCAGAGTTCAGAAGTAAAGAGTTATTGTTTCTATTTTAAAACCTCTAGATTAAATATGGAAACTGTTTGTTTTAACTCTGGATTTTAAGTGCTAATAATTTACACCTCAGACTTACATTAACAGAATGTGACTCTATTAGAGTAAAATTAACTCTGCTTTTGGATGAAGTCTACTAACACCAAAACATTTAACACTTTTGAATTTGCTGTGTGCTAACAACCTCATTATTTGACTCAGGTGTGTTGAAGCAGAGCTGCATATAAAAGTTGCAGAAGACCAGCCCTCCAGGCCTGGAGTTGCCCACCACTGCCTTAGATTCTCTGGAACTGCAACCCTGTTCCATTTTAGTCCACTAAAGGGCCTTTCATCATACTGCTGGACGCAGACATAAAGGAAAAGAAGGAAAGAGGACTTACAGTTACCATAAGACAGCCAGAGGTTAGGTTTTTAAGACTGTCTAATGGTCTACAGCTGAGACTGTTGAGCTGGAGCTGCTCTAAGTCAAGAGGTTAAGGTCATGGTGGGTATGCTGAGCCTTGAAGCAAACAACAATCTGCCATTTTGCTCTACCCACGCTTCAATCAGTCTGTTGCTGTTCGTAACAGGAAATTCAAGTTTAAAATATGTATAACGGATTGTTTAAAGACAGCTGTCAGCAACCGTGAAAGACATTTTAAAAAGAGTGATGTCAAATTGTTTTCAAATTGGTGCCACTATACTGGAGTATTTTATCTTTTTTTTTTGTTTGTTTTTTTTGTTTCTGAAACATCTGCCATTTGTCCAGGTTCATTTTTATTAACATCATGTCTTGTTGATAATCTTGCAAGGTTTTTATTTACAATATGGATTACTTTCTGTGCTTATAGCAAGTATGTTCCTGTAGACAGTGCTATGCAAAATAATGGAAGTGGTTTTTGTTTCATGTAAGTTAAGGATTCAAATCATACAGATAGTTGAGTAAAACTAAAAGTGCTTCTAAAATTATTAATTCAGTAAGGGAGCATCACTGCCAGCTGATGTGGGTCTTTGTAAAAACATAACTTCCCTATATCTAGTTGCCATCTATATTAAGCATAAAAACAGCACCTAAACAGATGACATGGTCTAAGCAGGTTTCACCTTTCTAACACCTATAGCACCTAAACCTGCTATAACCCTTTTTTAGGCAGATTTAGTGTCATTCACACCTCAAGAGATGTAATCAAAACAATTCATTGTTATTTACATTTTGGATCATCAAGTGGCAATGGCCCATGAGGATTCATGTGGCCTTATTAGTTACCATCAGTAGGTATGTTGACTTTGATTAGTACCTCTGATCAAAGTCCCTAATCAAAAGCAGAAAACATTTCTGCACTAATTAATTGTGCAGCAAATTAACAATGGTTTTGAGGGCCACACTGGGGTAACTTGATGTTAAGACTCTGGGTTTTTGGGGTTTGGTTTTGGTTTTTTTTCTGTTTACTTCTGTTTGTTCTTCATTAGTGATTCTAGTTAGGTTTATTTCTTTATCTAGTCTTTTTTGGTTATTGATTGAACATTCTGTATTCCTTAGACTTTATTAGACCATTCTAGTTTATGTTCACATTCTCATATCTTTGTGTTTCTAGTTTATTGTTTCTTTAGTGTTAAAATTGTTTGCTTCTCCCATAAGTGTTCACTTCTGTTTATTCCCAGCTTCTCTGTGCCACCTTCTCTTCTCCACTCAGCTGGCCCCTGCTCTAACTATTCACACCTGTTAACCTTATCGGTAACACTTTATTTGAAGGGGGTGAATAAGACTGACATAACATTGTCATAAACATGACATAACATCTGTCATGAACATGAATAAGTCTTCATGAACATTTATGACTGTTGTCATAAAGCGTCATTCGGTAAATTATGACACTATTGATACAAAGTTGGTATTATTCAAAATGTCTTTGTTATGACAACTTGACATTAACCAAGAAATCATTACTGATATAAATTTGTTATTAAAGTATTACTGATTGCACTTGAAAAATTAGGTATCTTTGTTATTAAAGGTAAAGTTTAAACAGTAATGATTTATTGGTTAATGTCAAGTTGTCATAACAAAGACATTTTGAATAAAATCAACTTTGTATCAAAAGTGTCATAATTTACCGAATGATTCTTTATGACAACAGTCATTGATGCTTATGGATGTCCGTGACAGGAGTTAAGTCATGTTTATGAAAGTGTCATGACAGTCTTATTCACCCCTTTCAAATAAAGTGTTACCCAATTATCTCATCTGCCCTGATCCATTGTTCTCACACACAACCTCCTCAGTATTTAAGCCTCTCTGTTTCAGTCACTAGTTGCCAGTTCATGTTACTTTCATTACCAGTTACCTATGTCTCTCCTCCCAGGGTTTCTGCTCATGTCTTCTGTTGGTTTATTTGAATTTTGTTCCCTGAACTGAGTTTTGTAAGTTAGCTTTTTCTACATGAAAACATCCACTCCACTCATCCTGTCCTTTGCCTGCTGCATTGAAGTCTGGATTCCTACATACTAATCATCACACGTAGGGAATCTTATCTGTCTGACAAGTGTCTCCAGTCTGACAAGTGTCTCAAAACCAACTCCAGGACACGTCTTTATGCAATGATTGGTTTATTCTGTTTCAAATTTCAATGCTAAACAGATTAACTAGGTCCAAACAATGCATGAGTGCTTGGCTTAATTCTCTATGGCACCATAAGATACAGTTAACACAAAACATGACGACCCAGCTGTACCCAACTACCTCAACCATACAAAAGCTGGAACATTAGTAGAGCTCGCCATTCATACCTGATGACAGTCAGCCCACATCACCCACATATTAAAGCTGCACACTCACATGTCACATCAGCTGCTTACTTCATTCATACGTTTCTTACAATAATGCTTCTGCCGCCATGTTTTACTATGATTTGGTTATTTTTTTGGCATTTTGTGTGTAAAACGGTTCAGGTTTTGCATTTAACTGTATTACTTTGTGCCATAATGTGTTTAGATAAGGACCCAAATGCAGTAGGCAAAAGACAGAGTGAATATTTAATGGTAAAAGAATCCAACTTACAAAACATAAAAATCCAGAAAAATTCAAAAGTATTATGGTGCACCCTTGTTAAAATGAGGCGATCAATATTTAAAGTAAAGACCTGTTTATCAGAAGACCTAAAGATAGAACTCTGGGAGCTGACAAAATTATTTATCAGTGATTCTTGAGAATAGGGACAAAATGGGTTATTTTCCCATATTTTTTTTTTTGTTATTTCTCAAGCTTATGTATGCACGTATAACAAATAATGTTTTGGAAATGTAAAGATGCTAAGGTATAGGCTCCCAGTTGCAACATTATTTTTTTTAATTACATTTTTAATCGACCTGATGTCATCACCATCTGACAAAAATAAATAAAATATAATTTTTTATGACTCTATTAGGGATATTTTTACAGACAAATGTTTCTCAAGAAACAAAATAAATATTATTTAAAACAAAAAACAACAAAAAGTCCATCTGATGTAGTTGACACAGAACTGAAGGTGGTGACAAATTAGTGAGTAAAATTAAAAACTTGGCACATGTGAAGTAATGCAATTTATGTAAAATACATTAAAAAGGAATTATTTGCACATTTAAGTGACATTTGACAACAATTTCACTGAAAGAGTCAAAAATTCTGATGGAGTTGACATCTGACAGAGTTGACAAAAAGCCAAACTACCTCAATTTATATGATGTTATTCCTAAGGAGGCCATATTGTAGCTCAACAGGTCCATGAAATCTTTACATTTTACCAAAATTAAGCATTTATTTCACAAAATTTCATCAAAGTTTTGTAAATGGTCAGTTATGGTGTCGACACATCATGTTGTGACAAACAATTTAGGAATAAAAAGAAGAAAAAACTGAAAAATAACATAATCTAAGCAGAGCTAACTAGCCTCTTAGCAAAGAAAGAGAAAGGAAATGGTCATGGGGTCCTCAGAAGTTCTGGTGCCCCCCAATAATGCCTAATTTTTTTTTTACACTCCTTTCATTTCTGACCGTGTTGACAAAAAATAGGGACTCATTTCAATGGAGTTGGAAAATATAGTAACAGTCAAAATATAGTTGTCAGTCGAAGTGGTGAAGCTTCGCTTCTGACCGACAACAAACGATGCCTCGCGTTGCGTGGATCACGTGAGTACTTCATTTTGTGTGTCGGTTTTAAAAATAAAAGCACGTGCCGGTTCATGAGTTATTGTATTTAATCGCGCTGCAGAGGAAGGTTTTCAGTAGTAGCTGAAATAAAAGGAACTTGACCAACATAGTTTATGTGTATTAATGATTTTGATGATGGCACTCATCAAAATTTAATGTTTGTTCCAGGTTTTCTCAATAGTTGATTATGGCATATTTTATGACTTTATATTTGTGTGTTTTAGAACTTTGAAACTGCATTGTTGATGAAATGGGCTACACAAATAAACTTGATTGAAATGGAGCCAGCAAGAAAAAAAAAATCTGGGGTCTGGGAATATTTTGAAATGATCGCTCACAAGATTCTTAAATTAAAATAATTAACCCCTTCACCTCCAAAAATTATCATCTTCTTGAAATTTACACTATTTCTTTGTTCTGAAAAGATGAATCAGTCTTGCACAGCAGAAACAGACTTAAAGCCGTTGGAAGTGTAAAATGTTGGCCTGATGAGTAAAAATATAAGTAATCAGATCAGAGATGGAAATCTAAGAAAAAGAAAATTTTTGAAGAATTTTAGTTTTTCGGGAGGCAAATTAAAACTCAAAGAATACTGTCTGCCCCAACAAGCACTCTACACTCCAAAAACACTAAAACAAATGTCTATTGTCAAATCAATCAATGACAAAAGAAAACAGCCACTGACAGTGAATATATACCAGGATTAGCTGCAAATAATTTTAACTAATCTTTTAGTTATTAAATAGGATTTAATTGACTCTCCTGTTACTAAACATGAGTTTGACAAAAACTTTCTGACAATATTGCATTTAATAGTTTTTTAAGTATGTCTATCTGAGTGACAAAGCTGCCACATGTGGTGGGATGGTGTTCCACCCTCCCCCACTCTGTGCACCGTTGATTGGTGGGCCAATGCCTTTATAATTGGTAGGGCGTGTGCGCCTTTGTTTGGAGCTGCAGCTTTGAAAGCTCTGATGTCTTGTCTTGTCATTTGTTTTGGCCGCTCTCAACTAAACCTGTTGCTGGTCGGGCAGGCCGTGTGGGTAGGGCGTTACTCCTCTGGCCCCATGGACCTTACCCCAGCCCGACCTTTTCATTGGCTAATGCCCATTTGACGTCACAGCGCAGCGATCAGTGGGCTACCGTCTCACAAACTCAAGCTAATGTACATTGTGGACTACCAGATCGACAGAAAGTTTTTGCATCAGGACGCGAAAAACAATGTTTCTCCGTCAGTGGAGTATCTGTACAGGCGATGTCAAGTATCCTGATCATGCTAATCGTGTTAGCCACCGAGTACCGAGTGCTAGCCTGCTGCTCTGCACTGTTCTATCAGAGCAGACCGAGGCACATTCGAACATGTGTAAACAACAAAAATCACTAATTTCAAAATCACCCTCAAAACCATGAATGTCCAACTTACCCAGACTTGCAAGAACAATAGGCATCAGTGATCTTGTCCACAGCTATATTCATGCTGAGGGTCTGAGGATCTGCCGTGTTCCTCATCGAACGCTAGCATTTAGCTGCAACTTGCATAATGTTGGAGGCATCGCTTGGCTAAAACATCTTGATGTCGTCCAAAAAGATGACATGAACTTGTTGGTTCCCCTGTCCATCGTCGTGGCTGAAATTTTGTGAAAATCTGGCAGAAATGCTAAACTAATCGACTCAGAAATACTCTGTAGAGACTGACTCTACAGCCTAGTTAACAAGGAAACCTTGTTAACTAGGCTTTCCTTGTGAGACATGTAGTCCAAGGGGCGTTTTTCTGGGCAGGGCTTGGTAAGGTCCATCGAAGGGCATTTGGACGCGGATGACAACGATTTGTTCTATTTTTTGCACTGTTTTCTTTTATCGTTTTTGTTTGTTATTGAAGTTACTAATTTGTTTTCTTTTTTGTTTTACCAATTTCTTTTGCATTGCATGTTTATTTCTTTTGGAGTAATTGAATTTGTCCATCCTTTTACCTTATGGGTTCCTTTTGTTCCAGGGACCGAGTAGTAGGCCTGAAGCCTCGTTTTAAAAAGAAATGTTTTAAAGAATGGGTTTAATAAAATATTGTGCCCTGCTAAATCGGTGTTTGGCTGCGTCTTGTGACTTTTTAAAAGATCTCTACCGGCTGGTCACACACAATTTCAACAGCAGATGTCACTAGTTACAAATGAATGAACCACAGAGTAATGAACCTTTGGGCAAAGCAATGGGTTGGGAAGTTTCATTGTTTCACCAATAGTGTCAAACAATGAAGTGCTTAAATACCGGGAGGTGAATGTTGGAATAAAAGACCTGGGCTGATGAGCTAACTGATTGCAGGTGAGTGTAGGGGTGAGGCGGAGCCAGACTGAGAGGGAGAGAGAGAAAGGTAGCACCGGGGTGAGGGAGAATACTACAACAGAAAATAAATCTGGCACTAAGAATAACTAGACTAAAGGAACCTAATCAAAGTAGAGTAACCGAGAAGGGCTAAAAGTAAAAAAAGAACATTACTGATTTAAAGAAACGCAGAGATGGACAAAATCCAACCAAAGAACCCGACACTTTGTTTGAACATTGTGTAGATGCAAGGTAAAAATTTGATGAGGCATAATCATACTAAACTTAAATTTGCTGGTTACTCATATCATGAAGCCTCACCCTTGATAAATCCTTTAAACAAGGCAAGAAGCTATGCCAGACATGGCATGTGCATTTATTGACTTCTATAGTCATAAAAGAGTCCTTTTACTTTTGTTCTGGCATCAATACATAACCCATCTCCATCCTGCAGAGCTGGGTATTCCCATGCTTTTTATAATCGGAAGAGTGTTTTAGACAGATGATCCCGGTGACATCTGGAGACTGAATGCCCTCTTTTTAGGAGTATCTTAGATAGAGGCTAACAAAGGAGATCATAAACTCTTCTGGGGTGCCATTTTGTCTGTTAGCTCTTAAAGGTAGCAGGTCATAATGGACCGGCTGTATTTTGGTATTAATAAATGCAATTTGTGAATTCAACTCACTGACTCTTCTTTAACCTCATACAGCAAGATCTCAGCATGGAGAACAGATGATTCTCCACCAGACCCACAGTTCTTTTTCCTGATATCTTGGCAGACTTATTTTCCTTCTTCCATAATTTCACAAGGAAGCAATGTGTTTTAGGAGCTCCCATAAAACAAACCCACATGCATGTTTTTAATCAATTCAAATATTGTGAATCAGAGATGTGCGGTCAGGACAGGTAGAGGAGGTAATTGAGGCAGTGCCTCAACTGTAATCCTGATAAGTAA
Source organism: Micropoecilia bifurca (assembly GCA_903067075.1). Lineage (NCBI taxonomy): Eukaryota > Metazoa > Chordata > Actinopteri > Cyprinodontiformes > Poeciliidae > Micropoecilia > Micropoecilia bifurca. Next base: position 8,357 of record CAEGAF010137421.1, read on the forward strand.
AAATAAGGCCATGTAAAAGAAGTAAAATAGATGCCAGCTATTGTGACCAGCAGGTGGAGATCTTTTTAAAAACAACAAGATGCACCCAAACAGACTAAGCAGTACACATTTTATTAAACAATTTCTTTAAAACATTTCTCTTAAAACCGAGGCTTCTGGCCTACTGCTTGGTCCCTGGAACAAAAGGAACACATAAAAGACGGACAAATTCAATTATTCCAAAAGAAATGAAACAAAACATGCAAAAGAAATTAGTCAAACCAAAAAGAGCTACAAACACAATCAGGTGCCTGGAACAGAAAACCTATTAACGGTGGATCCAGATAAAAGAAATCAAAAGTTAAATAGCAGGTAGCTTACCCAGGGGTGGAAACAGCCTAACCCGGGAGAAATAGGGTCAGCAGGTGAGGACCAGATGGAAGCTGCCTGCCACAGCAACCAGCTGCAGCCGGAAACGCCAGCAGAGCAACACTGCAGAAACACACGATAGGTGTAGCACCCAAAAACCAACCGTAATCTCAGCCACAAGCCGACATGTAGCTGCCGATTGTAGCAACAGTGGAAGAAACAAAGACACCTTGCAGCGGCCAGCCCAACTATGAAGGTATCTGCCCCGTCCACCAATCAACAGTGCCCTTCTAGCTGCACTTGGTGCACAGAGTTGGGGCGGGTGGAACACCATCCCACCACACTGTGATGAAAGAAAATCCTTTTCTCTACTTGAATTTTCTATAATGAAAGGAAAATGAAAAACAAGATTTTTTTTTTTTACAACAAATTAGAAGCTTTAATTAGCTATGATCAAAATTAAAATATATTGTATAATGTAAAACAAAGTTTGCTAATGATTATCTACCATTATTTTGGCATTTCACTAGAACAACATTTTTTACCCAAACAAAAAGATGAAAATCTGAGTAGGCTTTATTATCAGACAGAACACTAAAGATCAAATGGTTTTGTTGTCAAGGGTTTGCAAATATCTTGTGTCAACTGTATGTGTGAATCACAGTCAAGATAGCTTGCCTTATTTAAACTTGTATAGAAACTAGTTCCCATTTTCTTTTCAATAGTCCCCTTGTCTCCATTTAGATTTGCCCTTTGTTATCACACTTCTTTATCTCAGTAGTTAGCATGGGAACATTAAAAGGGGTTTAATAAAGTGAATTCTAGCCGTGCTGGTTATAGAAGCCATTCACAGTGCAGCCCTGTTGGAGGTTGTCCTTGTAACTATGATTATAGTGCAAGAAAATAATCTCTCTATTGAAACAATGAGGGTTGTATTTTTACTCTCCACATGAGACTTACTTTAGTAATTCTGAAGAAAAAGAAAAAGCATTGGCAGCCTTTGTAAAGATTGGCACAGAAAATAGAATTTAGATTAGAACTGAGATTTTTCCCAGAACATTTCTGTAAGTAGTAGGGGGAGGTTTTCACCTGGACAATAAGCTGGACTGGACTCAACAATGATGCCCTTTACAGGGAGGGTCAGAGCTGATTCTACCTGCTGAGGAGGCAGATGTCTTCTGAACAGTAGGGGGCGCTTCTGAGGACCTTATTTGACTGTGGTAGCCAGTCATCTACTATGGTATTGTCTGTTGGAGAAGCAGATTCTCCATAGCCAAGAGGGAGAAGCTAGATCAGCACATCAGGAAGGTCAGTTCTGTGCTAGGATGACCTTTGACCCAGTGCAGATGGTGGGAGACAAAAGGGCTCTTTCTTGTAAAATACCATCACTGGTGGACAGTGTCTCCTACCATGCATGAAGCTATTACCAAACTGTAGAGCTCCTTGGTGAACAAAGGAGTGTTGCAGGAGATCCTTCCTCCCAGCAGCTGTTAAACCAGAACCATCACGGCTCCCAACAAAATAAGTGCTTACATTCCTAATGACGTTTGCACAATCTACTCTGTTCTTACTCATTTTTAAATAACATTTCTGCTGTTATTGCTCAATCTGTTTTTCTGTACTGACATACTTCATTTTGTGTTCTCTGCTGTATTTACACGTAAAGCCGTCCTCTCCTGGAGAATCCCCCCTTGTAAAATCAAGCATAACTATCTTAAACTCCCTTGACCTATCTTCTAGAAGCCCTACTTATTCAAAATAAGTTGTTTCTATATTTCAACATTATTTATTTCACCTATTTATTTCTTCAATTCTAAAATGTCGGTCTTTTTTTTTATTGCATGTTAGTTTTGTACTTTTTTCAAAACTTCTTCCAATTGTTTGAGCCAACATCAACCACTCACCAATCATGACAGAAGGAACCAGCAGTCTGCAGGACCCAGTAGATTATTATTCCCATGATTTTGAACATTTAAAACGGACTATAAAATAGTTTCTTGAGCTCCTTTGCTTCGGCTTTCTGACCAACAGGATTTTCTAGCCTCTGGCTTCCATCAGCCGCACGGCCAACCTCCAGACTTTGGGATTCTCTGTCTATTCTAGACTCTCTGCTCCTTTTTTCTTCTGCATAGCTCCACCCCATGCAGAAGTAGAGAAAACCTCTAACAAAATACAGTGTTATAATGGTGGAGTTAATAAAACTCAGTGCATTACCCCAAGTCTTTTTGAGTCATTTTTGTCTCATCAGCCAACACTAAGGCAAGAAAACTATCAGAGTTATGCATCAGGTCTGTAAGGTTATTCTCAGGACACAACAGAGAAATCAACATTAAGGTCTTTTGCAGCTGGAGGAAGCATGATCAGGGCACAAAGTCTCGTTGGATGTGAGTGTAAGCGCTGTGACTTGCTGGATGCACTTTGCACTTGCAAAAGTGGGTCAGGAATGACTTCAGTAAAACGAGCTTGTGAGAATGTGCCATCAGAAAACTGCTTAAAAGTAAACTGTAGCATAAAAAGTAGTTAACATGTAAATACAGCAGATACTGCAGCACATTTTCATGCCATAGTGCTACCAATGGAATTTACACACATAAAATCAAGCAAAACTACCTTCACTTATGATCTTTGATTTGACTTTCAGTGACCGTCGATTGGTCAGTTTTTGACAAACCCAGTGGAATGAGAGACAGGTGGCTCATGTCAATTGTTACATGTCCAGGAGTGAATGACTTGATGCAAACTGCTTGGTTTTCTTAGAAACTATTAAACTACTTTGAATAATTAATTGGTTGATAACTTGAATTGATTGGAATATATGAATGTTTATTTTGTAAAGAGCCTTAAGACAAAAATTGTTGTGAATTAAAAACTAATCAAACACATTTACTCACTTTTTGTGCTGTCGAAATCATATGGACATTATATAGATTAAGCATAAACTTAGCTGCTATACAGCAGTTAAGTTTTCTAAAAGTGGTATTAGAATGACAAAGCAAAAATCAGCAAAACAAATCATGATTAATGCATTTCTTCTGACATATAGGATAAAGTTATTATATAACTCAGAATTACTATTACCACACTACAACACAGTCCAATTTTTTGACCAAAAGTAGATCATGAGGTTTTTCAAAGTGTTAATAATAGGTCAGTCTGGGGTCAAGGGGGGTTCTATATGTTTCTCAATTTTTTTCACTATTTCATCTGAAACAGAGATTGTTCAAGCTTTACCTCTCCAGTCCGCCACAACTTGAAACAGCACTCCTCCACATCACCATTAGAGGTGTCTCTCTATAGTAGTTCTGCCATGTATCGGCACATAGTGTAGAACTTTCACTGATGCAGACTGAGTATGATTAAGGGGCCAGGTATGATCCTCATTACAAAGTCCTTAGATTGTGGACAAAAGTCATTTGTTTTTTTTTTTCAAACAACCCTACTCTCCAGCCCTGGTCACCAAGATTGCATCTGTTAGTTGCTATACAGCTGTATACAATACACAAACTACTCATGGAAATCACACACACCAGACCTAAAATCATATATGGTGTTTGTCTGAGCAGGTCTCTAAGTACATGTGTGAAGTCTCTTTACATTGCTCTACACACACAGATATTCACAGATTAGCTGATGTCACACACAGCCCTGAGCACCGAGAAGAGGTTAATGAGGCCTGTCAGCAACTCACTCAGTCCCAGGTTTACATGCTGCTACCACAGTGTTGTGCTGATACCCTTACTATGACACTTATTGACATTCATTTTGAGATTTGGTATTTAGACTACACTGATACACACAAACACTCAGCTCTATTGCCATTAACCAAGTAAGACATCTAGCAGTTTGATAATTGGATACATCAGGAGGAATATACTTGTCAGTGGAAAAGAGGCACATTAAGAGATAGACAAAACCCAACCAAAACATTAAGAAGCTGTAGGAATGAGGATGTATTGAGCCCCAATAAAAATGTGTGTGTGTTTGTGCCCCGAAGACCATTAGCTCTAATTAAAAACCAGACTTTAGAGATTTTTCTGCTTCTTTACAAAGCTTCTGTAAAATAATGAACAATCAAATGCTAAAATGCTAATAATCCAATTTCTCCTCAAGGAATATGTCCTAACAGTCTCCTTATAGGTAGAGCAAAAACAATGCATTCCCAATATATCAACGTTGTCAACCAAATAAAATACATAGATCATCCCACAACAGATACCTTAGATACGAGCTGACACCAGCCAGCCATTTTGATGCTATCAGAAATATTGTAAACATGCTCTCCATACAAAATACACAAATACCTTTACATTGATGGAAATATAACAAATAAAAACAAGAGCAGCTCTGTTTTTCACAAGCAGTGAAAAATAATATGCTCCAATAATTTAAACTGCACTGCTTAATATTATAGAGAAAACATCTCTTCTAATTCTTTCAAAGGTTTTTTTATCATATTCTGCTAATACTGAAAGCTCCCATATACTCTGGTTTAGTGTGTGTAGTCTATGAGCCACGCACCCTGTGAGCACTGTCTGTGGCCAGACTACAGAGTTCAAAGCCAAAGCAGCACAAACAAAAACTTTTGCTGCACAAACCAGCACAAACGTAGCCGAGTTGACTGACACCCATTTTGTCTGATTTGAAAAAGGTGGGGGGGGCTGGTTGACCTCGGATGACCTCTAGAAACATTTCTTTATATCTTTAAAATGATAGCGGCACAAACGAAAATTTTTGCTGCACAAACCAGCACAAACGTAGCACAAACGTTTGACACCAATTTTGTTTAATTTGAAGAAGGTGGGGGGGCCAACTTCACTCAGGTCCAATACCTACTTATATTGGTCAATCGTTTTATTTTAAATATGCTGTAGGAGCCGCAGTTTGATGACTGTTATAAATATCACCATGTTTTGAGA